>VXBR01010913.1:288492-428653 GCA_013400215.1 Cisticola juncidis | reverse complement strand
ACTTCCCTGAACTTCCCTTCCCGTTTGTCAATGGGAGGACAGGTACCCAACTCTGCCCTAACTCACAGAGCCGCACCCAGTGCTCCTGTATAGGCTGTTGTCACCAGGGGCAGCTGCAGCATACCCCAAGCATCTGTTTCTTCATGCACCTGCAGCTCCCAACAGCTGCCAGCTGGACTTCACCCTCATATTGCTCCTCTGTTTTTATAACTTGGCTGCTCCAATATCCAGCTCTACTAACCAAGCCCAGCCCATGCCAACTACCACATTAACTTATTCCACTGGGGTCTTGAAGGATTCTCTCTGTCCTTAGCTCTTGCATCTTTGGAAATATCAGTTTCTTTTGTTTTTGTTAGACTAGGACACTGTAATCAGCTTTTAAATAAGATTTTTAAAAATTAAAACCACTTTATATCTATCTATCTATATATATATATATGTATATGTGTGCACTGACAAAAATATAGCAAATAAAAAGTTATCTGTAACCACTCATTGTACATGGAGACCTGAGAAAGAAATTAGGGATTAATACCAAAACCAGTTGTCACTCCATTCCTGTGAGATTGCTCAAGCAGTGAGCCATTATAGCATGAGAGCATAAAGAAAAACAGCTATGGAAAAGCAATGTCTTTTATTTTATTGATTTGTAATAGGTATAATTATTTTTTCCTTTGTGTGACTGTGAGATTGATACCAAATCATTGTTGGTCATGTTTTAGCTACCAGTCTGAGGTCCTCGTCAGATTTTGTAATGAATTCTTCTCAGTTCAGCACTTGTTTTTTGGTAATGGGAAGTCTGCCAAATTCTGGAATTTGATTTAAAGCTTTTAGCTAATTGTACTTCTTTTCTATTAGTTTCATTTAACAAATTTGTTGCTGTGAAACTGCAGTTTACGACCTTTTCTTTCCTTCTAAGCCAGAATAAATGGCTATAGCATTTCACAGTAGGGTAACAATTTTGTCTATGAAGCTTGCACCCCCTCAAAATATTAAATTGGTTTTTCTTTTTCAGATTAAAAATTGCAAATCAAACAAATTACTAACTAAACAAATATATAAACTGCTGAGATTTCTCCTACATTTTTATTGAAGTTTAATTTCACAGGAACCTTGTCACAAGAATTTTTTGGAAGTTCTAATGGTTTTAGGGAATAATGAATTTCAACACATGGGGATATTAGCACATCTTCCTTTTTTGCTTGGACTAATAACCTTCCCTGATTAACTCCTGCTGATCAATTACTTCATTCAAAACGATAATAATCCACCATGGAAAGGCTGGCGTTAGAGGTGAGAAATCAAGGGGAAGTATGAGTAGAAATACAGGTCAGGATCAGCTCAGCCTCTTGGGAACTCCTGGGACAATCATGCGGAATTTTGCCAAGATGCAGAGGACTCTGCCCTGCATGTGCAGTGAGTCAGGTATTACTGGAGAAGTGATGGGGAGTCCTCTCTGCACCCGAGGAGGCGTCAGTGTGGTGGGTGGGTTGTCAGTGGTGTGGTTTAAGCTGCCCCTGAGAGTTAATGCTTAAAGGCAGCTCTGAGTCAATTCTTTGTTACTGGTGAGTAATTCTGGTGCTGGCACGCTACTCTGTGTACTTTCTATTCCACACTGTCATCATGTTAGCCTCAGCTGCCGACAGCGATGAGGATAACCTCAGTTTTGGTGAACTTTGCTCATTTTTAAATCAGTGTATCTCCAAACACTTTTTCGGCAGTTATCAATCAAGTTTGCACTTTGAAATACTTTGGGAAAATATGTTTTACTTAAATGTATTAGTGTGCCTGGGAGCTATTTATAAGTAAAGGTAAATAAGTAAATGTTAATTGATCCATTAATACGTGTTGCATGCTACTTCATGTTCCTTTCAGTAAGAGAAAATTGAACATTTTGTTGGTTTTTTTTATTTTTTACATGTCTTTCCAGGTAAAGCTTATAGAGCAGCTAGCCACCAAGATACTTCCTCAAAATTCCTTTATGCTTTCCACTTACTAGGGTTAAACAAGTGGGAATGTGACAAATATGTTAAAGGCTTCCTGCTGTAACTATCACACAAAGCACCAGATTCAAGGTGTTCTCTATCAGGTTGGTAACTTCTTGCTGTCAGTCTCATTTTTGCAAACTGTTCCCACCAGGCTGAAACCATACCAGAGACACCCAGCAGAAAAAGACGAGCTTCTCTTACAGAAACATGATCCAGGCAGAACATAATTTTTATGGAGAATAATAAACTATCTCAACTGTAACATTGCTTTACCGGTTTGAATCAATTGTAACTGCTAGCTCTTACCAATTACTTATATGTCTGAGATGTATAAAATTTCCCCATACTCAGAGGGACTAAATGGGATGGAAAAGATGTAACTCGCAGCTTCAGAAGTTGCAACTTTGTATTGTCATTCATATATTGTCCAACTCTACAGCTTCTTGTGTCAGTGTTTTAGTTTCTTTTAGAGCATTTTTTTCCTCTCTGCTGTGCTAATTATGTTTTTACTGAATACATATTTAAATCAGTCAGTTCTACTGAATACAAATGATTGAACAGGTACTTAAATAATTTACATCAGCAAGCAGCAATTGGAAGGAAAATATACATCGTTTATAAACAAAGGAAGAGCCATGAAAGGCTGGACCGGGAGCAGGACAGCACTGTTTGCTTTCATTTAGAGCAAACATTTAGTCTGTGTTTGCTGTTCTCCAGCAATACCAAATACGAGCTAAACCCATCCCAAACCTTCATGGCCAAAAATTACTATGCTTGCTACTAGGAGATGAGACTTAGTCAACAGTTTTAATCACTTCATAAACAGAGAGTACTCAGATTAGGAAAAAGAGTTAGCACATTTATTTGAATGGAGGAAACACCATTAAAAGCCATTTTAATCCATTTTAGTAACTTTAACTGCCCACTTTGGCATCTCTAACACATACACAAGTTTGATTTTAGTACTTCCTTTGGCTAAAAGCCTTTCTTCTCCCCCAGGGAAAACGAATTGTATTAAGACACCCTAGGAGTCACAAAGTGGGAACAATTCTGGTGTAGTATTAAAATTTAATGCACAGTTAATATGTTGTTTTCATATAAGTACTACCAGAGAAATGTTAAGAATAGCTGGTATTTATTTAAATGCTATTATTTTGTTCAAATTTTGGTCTAACTTTTCAAGTGATGGAAATGGTGCCAGAGTTTATTACAGGTGAGAGGTTAAAGATCCACTATGCCAAAGTGTTTCATTTTTGTCCAGGCTATCAAGAGCAGACAGTTATCAATTGTTGTGCTCACATCATGTCTGATTGAGTTGTCTGGTGGACATAGGTCAGTGAAACAATTCCTCCCTGTTCCAAATCAGCATCAGAGGCAAAGGTGAGGGATTTGGACTTTCAAGGCTGGAAGAGGAGATTGTTCATAACAGGTAAAGTTACCAGCCAAAAAGGGAATCAGGTACTGAAAAGAAATGAAACCCTAGGTATTCTTTTTGGAGGAAAATGGAAAGTAGGATGAATGAGGGGGAAAAAGATCTTTTTAATATATCTACCAAAATTCAGTTAAAGATAGTCAATCATGATAATTTTGTGAATGCATTTGTCTTTCATCTCTGCTTTTTCTATACAACTGCGACAATACAGTATGTTCTAAATGCAAAAATAGCTTGAATTTTATTTTGCTAGCTTTGCTTGAGCTAGGTAATTTTAAGTAACAGGATTACCTCAAAATATTATTTATTCAAGATATGGTAAGGTTGCCTTGGAGAAATTCTCAGTTATAACTTTGGGTACATTAATTCTGTCAGTAAAAAACCGAACTCTTTACTCCAAAAGCAAGCAATTTTAAGGACTAGATTTAAATCATAAAGTACAACTATAGGCAGTTTTCATATCTTTATTTAAAATATTTTACTTTTACTAAATTTGAGGTAATACAACTTGAAAAACATTTTAAACAGTGGAACCTTCATTGTCCAGGTGACAATCTTTTGTTTACAGATAAAAAATTAGTGTCACTAGCTTGCTGAGTCTTCTGTTTGGGAAAAAGCAGTTACCTCTCTTCTCCTTCTTGAAGAAGAAACAAATAATCCCTTCATAATTACCTGCATTATCAGGTATTTTGTACATATACCTTGTTTAATTATGTACTTCAGAAAAGCAATATTTTAATCCAGGAGAGTTTATGCATCACCAAAGTTCGGGAAGAAGTCCAACAGACCCACTCTCACATTAGTTTTGATATGGATGAAATTGTCTGGCATCAGCTGGAGGAAATACTATTCTCCTTTGTTTTATTGGTTTGTTTAGAATTCAACTTTGAAACAATCTGATAATTTCACTGCTTGTGGGTAATCTACAGAAGTGAAATCTCAAAATTTTAGGCTTCAAATCAGTTCAAACTCAGATGTGCAGACAGGGTAAGGATGTATGTTACATAACAGAGCATTTTTCCCAGGTTTGCAAAACTAACCTACCAGTAAAAGGCCTAAATATGTGGTGGTACTGCTTGTAGCACTGTTGAGATCCCACATAACCTAAAAACTGTGAATTTCAAGACAGTTGATTTTTTTTCCCAAATTTTTAGGAGTTCTATTAACTTATGAATTTGATAGGAATGAGTGGAAGTAGCTTTATGTGAGCTGTGCTTGGCAGAGCATCCAGGGGAAATGATTATCATTCAAACACATTTTACCATGAAACCACATTCAATTTCAGTTTCTACTCAACATAAATCTTATGGGGTTCTAGATCTATGCTTTCAGTAGGTGCTATAGAAGTGCACATATCTGAAACAAACAGTCAGAAAGAGAGTAGGACCTTGGGATCCTCTTTCTTCCATGGTGGTGCTCCTTCCAGCAGAGTAAAGCTCCAGCCTGTGACAACAGCTCCTGAATGAAACAGTAATATAAGTAATATAAGCAACAGCAAAGGCACTTGAATAAATGACCATAATATTTCCTTTGCACTCACTAGCAGCTTTTTCAAATATATGGTTTCAAATCTCACAGGAAAATGTATTTTGAAAACACCAAAGACATAAATTTTCATGTGAGGAATACCCTCTGAAATTATTTACTAATTATTCAGGTGATTTAAGCAAAACACAGTCATGACAGACTAATATTTTTTTTAATTAAAAAATACATATAACCTTTTTTTCTTTATACATTTTACTGTTTCATTCAGTCAATTACCTCATCGTAATCATATTTTTGGTAACATTGGTACAATTCAGTCCCTTTTAAGAGGAAAGTCTGAACATCTTGAATTGCTATAGCATTACCAGAAACCACTCTCAGTTATTTTCTAATTTCTATTTTTTTCCTTTATTCTTTTCTTCTGTACAGGACTTCTGTACAAGGCTACTCTCATAGTTGCCTTGGCAACTTTTGGGTCATTTATGCTGATAACACTGTTTGTAAGCTAGAAAGAGATTTTAGAGGAGACAAAGCTAATATTATGGACCCTACCTGAGCTTGAATTTCTGTTAGGGGAAAAGAAGGGAAGGGGTAGGAGAGGGGCAGAGAAATGTCTGTGTAGATTATTTCTGTGGCAGTAGCAAGTTATGAGAGAAAAATAATGAATGCATGCAACTTTGAAGCCCTTTTAATAAACGAACATCATCATTTGAAGGACCCCTAAAAAACCCTAAACCAAAAATTAAAATTATTAAATAGTATAATAATGCTTGAAAGACAGTACTAGAACTCAGAGAGAAGAAAACTACAACAGGGTAAAGGCTGTTGCCTATTGTGAACTGCAGCCAGGTATGGAAATACCACTCTACTTCAACTACTGCAATGTCACACCTCTCCACTGGCAGTTCTGCTCTGTTTTGTAGGAAATTCACAGACCCAGTGCTGATCCCTCAGACTATGACTAGACAATTTCCAACATGCCTCTTGTTCACAGCTAACAGGGGTCTCTTAGCTCATGCTGCTCTCAACAATGCAGAAAAAACCACAGCCTATGAATCAAACAGCAGTCAAAAAACTGCAAACAAGATTTCCAATAGTGTAGACTTGCAAACTAAAATTTTATTACAATCAAAATCATAATTACTTATGAACCCCAAATAACAGTAATCTGCTGTTTGACATATGGATGGAAAGCCTGATTTCTGTGGCCTTTTCTCTCACAGTACAGCACTGAAAGGAGCACTTACTTATGTTTCTCATTAGGACACAACCAGCAGACCAATATTCCTACAGACAAATATCTCAAATAATTGTGAAATCCTCAAAGTACTTTGGGAAAAAAAGAAGTAAAAACCATTTATGACCGAACCATTATGTTCAGTCTTGAAGAGCATGCATATCCATTTCATGGAGTACAGAACACCTGAAATATGAATTAGCAGAAATTGTATGTGATTTAACTGAGGATCAATTATAAAAAAATCCACTTAAAAATTAATAGCAAAATCTTATAGGTAGGAATGTATAGTAACAGTTTTGACTCCAATTGAAGAATACATGGAAGTTGGTTTCAACATAAAAGATCAATATTAGACTGACACCGTCTCTCCAACACAATAACATCATAGATGCTGCAATTAGAGCAGCTGATTATCAGGGACCTGGACTGTGTGGGTGAAGATACATAGAACCATAGGAAAAACAGAAAAAAATCCCTCACACCCCAAAATGGAAAAAAAATGGAACTAGGAAGAAAACAAAATGAAATGGATAACAGCAGCAAAAAATCTGAAGAAAATGCCGAAAGTGATAATGAAATACTGCATCAATTAGCATTTCTAAGTACTTGGTTGACAAAAATAATAGTTTCTAGGAAGAATAAACAAATAAAACCCTCTCTCTACAGTGATAACAAAAAAGAAGAAAAAGTATAACAAAAATGTTTCCAAGAGCAGTTTGTAGGTTAGCATCAAAGAAACCATTGAGCTGTAAAGGAAATTAAACATCTCATAAATGTTACTCACACCACAAAGAAATGATACATACAGAAAGAGACTGATATCAAGCAAATCTGTTGGTAAATCTAAGCCAGTGGGAAATCGGTGGTGATGAACTCCTCACTAAAATATTTAATCTTTTTAATGAAATATGAGACTAATACAAGCTCTCAAAAATGCCATTATGGACTAAGTATCAAAGAAGAGTGATTAAAGATACTCCAATAGTTACTGCAATATTTTTCTTTCCTTTGGTGATAACCAGTTTACTACAGCACCACATTAACCAGAAGAAAATGCTTCAACAACTGGTTCAAAGTAAGAAGCTGGGATTTTGGCCTGAACAAATTTGCCAGATTTTCAAAATTAGCATAGTTGTCAAAAAGGAAAACAGATTAAAAAAAGCCACTGAAATACCACTGATATGCAACTTTGAGATTTCAGTGGAGTATATGATATTCCATACTACAATTTACTCTGGAAGATCTTGAAGCTTAAGGTCTACCAACAGGAACTAATAGCTTTGAAAAGGTTTCCCATTATGGTTAAGGTAAAAATGCACAAGTCTGTAGTCTATAGTGAGAATTTGTTCTCTTAAAATTGCCTGTCTTACTTTTGATTGCAGTCTAATAAAAAGCAGAGACACATATCATACAGACAATGCTTGATTCAAAAACCATTTTACAATCAGATTTTCTAGATGAAGCTGTTGTTTGAAGAAGTGAAATTTGAAATCTATAAGAAGAAATTACATGAGTTTGTTCTTCTAAAGAGTGACAGGAAAACATGCCAGCAGAGAGTATTTCTTCCAGAATTGCACAAATATATTTAATAATTAATTGCATGAAGCAAACCAGTTGCCAGTTCAGGCAAAGGGTAGAAGCCAAGGAGATACATGGCACTGGAGCATTCATTTTCTTCACAGGTAATGGGAATTCTAATAATAGCCAAAGGTCTGAATTGCCGAAGCAGCAGTTTCAGTTGGTTATCCAAAATCTACAACTTAAAAAAAAACCCCCAAACATATGAATGTGACTCCAGTGAAACTTTTTCAAAACAATAAAAACATTAAAACAATAAAAGCTTAAGATACATAAAAATATGGTAGAGCAAAAACACTATGCAGTTAGTGTGGGGTATTTAAAAATCCATCATTGTTAAAAACTAATTTCTTTTCCTTCTAATTTTTCTGGAAGCTAGAACTAACTAGGTGTACCTTAAAAACAAATCAACAGAATCTGTAGGACAGACCTGTGCTGCACTTGGAGTAACACACAAAAGTGGGCACACATAGTTTGCTGTACAAGAATGACAAAGCTTGTCCTAGGATAGACAACAGCAGTGGCGCCTGCTTTGTGTTCTGTCTCATTAGATGACACAGAAACAAATCACACTGGACATAAAACAAGTTACATGATCATCAGGGTATCTGACTACATGACTCACTCGGAATCTGGATTTGTGGTTCTTCATGTAGAGCCACATCAAATTCAGAATTTACTTTCGATGACTTGCAAAATTACACCTCTCATTGATCAAGTAAAGTCTTTTATTGCGCCAGTGTGCAAACAATTTTGTCTTCTTCACAGTATTTTGATCATTCCTTGCACACTATGCACTTGCAGTTTATAACTTCTTCCCAGATGTTCAAGTGTTTTATTCAGTAAAGGCATAAATTCAGCCAGCTCTTAAAGCAAATTCATGTATTTAGACATGTATTAAGTCAATACTTCAAAGAGATCTTTAAATGAAGCTCATACCCTAAGGGGTATTTTTGAACCAGAGCTTCAAATCCTGTCAGAAATCCATGTCTTGCATGCAGACTTTGTTCCATTGTGTTTCAAATTGGGCCAGACTAATATGTCTGAGCTGCACAGCGTATGCTCAGCTGGCAGAATTGCCTAGCATGCACACATGTAAGTTATACACTAGAAATGTTTGTGTAAACCAAAGAGCAGCAAGTTTCTTACTGTTAGGAAGCTTACTTCCATTCTGTTCAACTACAGGAAATATGCAAGAAATAAAAACATTTATTAATTCAAAAAATAAAAAATGGACGGAGAAAAAAAGAAGGGAAAAAAGTTAAATTTTCTGCCATGAAGGTAAAGGTTTGTGTAGTTTTAAAAGGGATGCACATGCTAGATACATTCAATTCTCCTTGAAACCTAAGGAATAACATGTGTTATCTCCCTTTTGAGGTTTAGGTAAAACCAGTAAAACTCATCATCTGACTCAGAGTTTTAAACTGTGACCTGGGGAGCCAAGGCTCCTCTTGGGAAAAAATCAGGGATCTACTTTTTGTACTAATATTGATGATAAAACTTGAAGGTCATTTACCTTTTTAATGTTAGTACAATGTAAATTTGTCTCCACATTTTTTACTTGACTAATCTTTCACAAAAAAGAAAAAAAAAAAGTACTGGAAACTAATTTGTCAGGATTAGTATTTCCTAGTGGAGCATAGTAGTGATTGTCTCTAGCATGAGAACCATACCAATTCTCTATCTAAGGATAGACCAAAACCAGATATATTGAAATAACTTGACATAGCTAGGTTTGCAAAATTCTATGCATATTTCAGCTGGCTGATGGGAGTAGACATCATATGATCAGCAACATGTTTTTCTGGGCTGAGAGACAAAAAATAATTTTCTGGGTGTAGTTCACTGGAATTTAGAAATTCTATTTTTGCATCTTAGGAAACCCAAATATAAAACCATGTTCCTAAGAATTCTACTTGTTTTTTAGTCAGTGAGAAAAAATACCATAAAAAGAAGGTGCGTATAGTTGCAAAAGAAACTTTCTGGCCAAAAGTGAAAAATTTTTAACCTAAAAGTCTCATCAGCAATATTTTTGGTCTGTCACAGAAATACTCACTGCAGTAACAGTTGTTGGACAGCTGCTCTGTTAAATATTCAGCCTAATATCACAAAATGCATTGATACCTTTAGTATTCCACAATGCTGAATTGGATATCCTAACAGAACATTTCTTTTCACTGGAAGTTTTAATCCACGCACTCTGTATTTGGGACCCACCTCACAGAGGCAGTGACAACAAGAATATGAGCTCATGTCTGAGCTGCATTTCTAGATTCCCAGAAAGAAATAAATTTTTAATGTATCTCTTAACCCTGTTTGGAGAGGATAGAGGACAGGTTTAAATGGCTTCTTCTGCACTGCAAATATTTATTATAAGAAGCTGGGACAGTACCATGTTAACGTAATTATTTTGTGCTATTTCTGTCCCACTCTTAAGCTGTGAGGTCTAGTGGAATCAGGAACAACCTTTTTGTATGCATGTAGGCTGTGACCTCTACAGTTTCAGACCTGCCTTCAGTTCAGCCAACAGCCTCCCATTTCATTAGCACATTGTTTGAGGGAAAACAGCACCTGGCAACCAGAATTTTATAGATTAGCATCCCTCATCTCTATACAGAATATCAGCAATTCACTGCTGATGGAAATTACTGTGACTACTTGCCCATGAGGATTTTATTTATTTGCTGCTGAAAATATGATGCATGCCTGTTTGGTTTTCTGTTGCTTTACCCACAAAACTGTCCCATGCCTGCCCATTTTAACTTCATTTCCATCACTACTTCCTTCTCTATGCTTTGGGTAAAATGAGATTTCAGAGGCTTTTCCACTTTTTGTAAATTATTGCCTTTTGCTTTTTCCCCCTTTTCCCCAACAGCAGCACCTCTGGTGTTATTTCTTTGGCCTTGAACCAGTTTCTATCTCCTGCCAAGTGCTGTAGATCCACAAAGTGCTTGTTCTGCAGTTGTAATTTTGCTGCTTCATATAAAAGAGCAGAGCTTGCTCTGGAGCCCTTGCTATAAATAGAACAGAATTTTTCTTAGGTCTCCTACTGATTTACCAGACTGATTGTATCTCTGCTAATCTGAATAATGCATTTGCATTCTCCTTTTCTCTTAAAATCATGCTGTATAAATATTTTGCTTGATACTTCTGAGAGGTGATTTATATTGTTTTAAATAGAAGACTATCTTTATTATGCCTGGATGTCTTAACCCTAAATTTCCTGCCAAAACATCATTATATGTACAAATCATTTCTATGCATACAGTAGAGCTATTTCAAGGTTAATTTTGATAAGGTGACCCTCAACTAAATTTTTTCACTTTTTTAATCTTTTCCCTCTTTCTAAAGGCCAGTCTTCAGAATATGTCAATAAAACCAGGAAGTTACTTGTTAGGCACTTAAATGTAAATACTTTTTCTCTTTCCCTGCCTCTCCCCTATGAATACCTTGAAAATGTTGTTTTAAATTATGGGTTAATACCCTAAAAACTTTTAGCAATAAAAAAATCCACATTAGGTATTGTAGAGTGTAAAGGGAGAGAAATTTACTTAATAAGTCTTTTAAAAAAATGTATAATTAAAAATCCAAGTCATTAAGAGAATAACAAAGAGTTGATCATTGATATGGTAGTTTCATTGTTGTGAAAAGAGGAAATCAACAGGTCTGTTTTTAAAAGTGATTGCCAGTATAGCCTTAAATAAATGCATAGTTTACAAGTTTACATTTAAATAGAATGTAGTGAAATTTCTTTTGGAAGAAAATACTTGCAAATGTATTTTTGAAGTTTGCTGTGGGAAAAGATGAAATATAGCTGAAGTTCACACCTCCACATAGGACCCAATCCAATTCAAAAGAAAGTGCCTGTGCCTGTAATGAGCTGTTTGAGTGTTCAGAGCAGGCATATCAAATTTGAAGCTTCAGCTAATTGCCATATAGAGTACAATAATTAGGAATACAGCCCATGAATAGGACACCGATTCCTCATTCCTGCCTCCATGTATTTGAGACAGCTTTTGCAATTCTTATGAACATTTAAGAAACACTGCAGTCTCTTCAGGATGCAAGGAGGAGAGTAAGCACTGTTTTGAGTGTGCAACAGGCACTTGCTTTTGCGCTGCTGTCTCACGACAACCTGAAACGTTCCACCACAGCTCTGCCAGCGCAGTCACAGCTGACTGACACGCTGGATGGCAAGCCCAAATAGTGCCCAAGCCTGGCACTACTGCCAGTGGAAACAGAAAGCAAACACGCAATGTATGCTTGTACCCAGAACTTACATGCTATTAACAGGAGTATTTCCTACATTTTGGTGCAGCTGTCAGATCCTTGGTAATTCTAAGAATATTGAGCAGAAAGCAACATGACAGTATGGGCAGGAAAAGGTACTTCACATGCTTTGGTCAAAGGAGGCTCAGCACTAACCCTAAATAAATATTTATTTATGTATGTATATGTATCCAGAGATATTCCCTATGAATTAAGAGGAGCACAGGGCATCTTGTGTAATAGCTAAAGAAAAAATACTTGTGTAGAACTAAGAAGGGAAGTTAATATTTCTCTTTCTGGCAAGCACCAAGAAGGTTAATCTCAGGGTGAGTATATTTGAGTCATTACAAAAAGGTCAGTCATTAAAAAAGCACTCATCACTATGACCATCTTACCCCAATAATTTCTGTTGCTTTCATATCTTTAGAAAGTTTTAGGGTTCTTTGCACTCACCTTGATTTGAGATGGGGATTCAGACAGATATCTGCTGATATCAGTGCTGCCAGTGAGACATGGAACATATTTCTGTAGTTTTACACAGACGGGCAAAACAGAAAGAATTCACGAAGTATACAAAGCGTGTCATTAATATAGAAAGGAATAGGAACAAGAGGCAATGATACAGGGTCCTTTGTGCTAGTAGGTTTTGAGATCTGTCTTTCACAATGCACACAGTACCAGATGCAGATGAACTTTGCTTCATGAGAAACATTCCATACTGCAACTTCTGTGAATTTGCCTGTGTAGCTGCTTACTAACACAAACAAAAAGAACTAGATATTAAGGAAACATGCACTTAAGTTCCAAGGTAGGTTTTTGGAGGGACCAAGCTCTGGAGGGTTAGAACTGAACTTTACGTTGTACAGAGAACAGTTGGTATTTGTCACATTAGATTTTACCTCTTGAGTGTTTACAAGCAAAATAAAATGTACATCTGGTACATGAAGCAAGTAATACTGCTTAAACCACTGTAAAATGCAATCACTCATTTGCAGCTTACAATGCATCTTTTGTATTTCAAATAGGAGTTTATTGGTAAAAAAAGAGTTTTATGTAATATAGACCTCACTTTTATGCATAAAATAAGTGAATATTAAATAAATGGAGGAAGAAACACTGGTGGATTAAAATACAGAGTTAAAGACACTTTGGAGGACAATGTCATATTTGAACATAATCTGAATGTGCCCACTAGTATGTATAGAAGGAAAGAATAGTCCAGCATAGGCACTTGTATATGTACAAATAAGGTTTAAGAGAAAGTATTGGTTTAAAAGATGTCTCACTAAAGTTTAAGGATGACAGCTTAATAAAGGATTCAGAATCCATCCAACAGGAACTCAGGAGCATATGAAAAGGATAACAATGTGGCAGTGCATGTTTTTTTGAATATGTTGCTCCATAATAAGTTCTGTTTAATTCCTTTGTATTACGTTCAGTTCTATGGACCCCGCCCCCTACCTAACTGTATCCCTTTGTTCCCTCTTTCCCCGCGTGTATCCTTCCCGCCTTTTTCTAATGGTCCGTGCCTCGTGTAAACCCTTTCCCGCCTTTTAGTCCCCCCTCCCCATTCCTGATAATTAGTCCAAAGTGCCATCACTCACCCTCACTTTCCCCGAGACTGTATCCCACTGGTTAGAAGTTGCCAACTCCACCCCTGTTCCCTCCTCTTCTGTAACCCCATAAAACCCCCTGCAAACCGCGTGTCTGGGTCGGATCTGGGGCACGGGACCAGGCGAATAAACCTGTTGCTGCTGCACCTCGATTCGAAGCCTCTTTCTTCTACCTCTGCCTTGCCGCATTGACATCTCCTCGAGTCCCCTTTGGGGAAAAGAGCCCACGGTGTCAGCCGCCCGGTGCGGTCTGACACAAGAAACTGCTGTCCCGGTGCCTGAGCTGGCTGAGGCAGGAGCGAAAGGCTCTAGAAAAGGCACGGCGGCGACATAACAACAAACTATTTAAATATTATTTGGTAAGTAAATAACCTTTATAAACAGACAAATATGTATCCACTGAAAAATACAGTATTTAATTACATTTTTAAGAGTGTGATTATATTATGTCTAGTTAAATTGTCACACTGTGCCAATTACTATTTCCACTACAGTAAAAACCAGGTAAAATATTTCTTGAATTTATAGAATTTGCATAAATATACTGCCACCTAATTTTGGAGATGACTAAGCTTGTGGTGTTCTATGTTTGATATGTCATTAAACATCCCAATGGCAGTGCTGGCACACAGGTACAAAACTGACACTTATTAGTAACATTCTTTAGCTGACTTTACTAGAAGGAAATGACTCATTGGACACTACCAAAATACAGCTTATATTGAGCTTTATTACCTACTGCAGTGATGGTCATAAGGTAGGCACCTTAAAAAGTAAGTATTGTTAATCCTAATAAATTATTTTTTGGATTATAAGAAAATACAGGGGAAGAACTAAGAGCAGATTAAGAAATCAAAACAGATCTTGATGTGGATGAAAAGAGACATAACATTTTGAAAGACAGCTCAAATTTCCAGTAGAGATATAAAGGAAAAATCAGAAATAGTCAAGAAATTGAGATAACCTTGATTGAGAGGAGAAATCTTAGACCAGAGATTTATATTATCACCTCTTGGAGATAGAAAGGAAGTAGGATTTTATACTTGCAGACTGCTGAGTAGAATATTGAACACTCATTATATGGTTAATGCAGCTGCTCTTACTAATTTAGGGCGAGATGCAGAGTAGAGCAGCAACATCCCTGGAATGGTTTTCTTGGGTAAAACCTCAGTCATTTTGCACACAGTGGCACAGATTATGTGACACCTATCAGGGCAACACCACTGGCAGAACCATAATTGGCTTTTCGTGATCTATACTGGCTGGTCATATTTAGTCACTGGATTTTTGCAATTACAACTGTCCAAAAACATAGTGCAACTGCATTGCCTCTGGGACTGCAAGATGACTTTCTCAGGGCTTTCTTATTAACACCATGGATAATATTTTATTCCTACCTAATTTAGCCAGCATAGATGGAGTTATTTAGAGGTTCTGTCCTACAGAGCTTCTGAGTGTACCAAGATAGATAGAATATTTCTCATGGGCATTCTCCTTTCCTTTGATCAGAACGTAAAGAGTCTGTCTCTTACACCAATTTACCAAATACATTTTGTTGGAGTTCAGTTTAATAGAAAATATTCTTGCTACATCAGGCAAAGTGCTACAGAGAACTGAGGAAGGGAAAGGAATATACTTAAGAAGCAAATCAGAATTAAAAAGAGTAAGGTGTTTGGATACACAAAAATGTTGAGATTAGAGCAGGAATAAGAGTTCATTTTCCATTAGTGGAAGTGATGATGAATTACTTGATACTTACATCTGAAGGAGAGTCTAGATAATATGAGTAAACGACCATGTCAGTGGTATTGCCATGGAAAAAGATGGTATTACCATAAAAAAAATCTTACCAGCAACTCTCAGTGGGATAGTTAAAAATTATTACAATGACTAGATTTGTAGAAAGCAGTTCAGCCTACCTTAAAATAGATGTCTAATTGTTGGTTGAATGACTCTTTTTACTCCATTTACCGTATCAAAAACCCATACTGATCTTGCCTGTAAGAACACATCTAGCTCATGCTAGTTGTGATTAGGCTTTATCTCAGACTGAATCCCACTCATGAATTCTACAAATCTGAAAAGATAAAGAGACCATCTGGGCTCCACTGGTGAATATCAGGGCTGGATTGGATATAGGTCTCTAGAAGAGCCCGCTGAGACTGCTGTTGGAGCTCTCACTGGGAGGAGAGACCTCATAGCACAATAGGTGAAAAATTAACTTAAACCGTATTTTAATAGGTGACAGAGAAATGTGAGAAGATACTGAATGTCCAGAATTGAACTTTTGTATGGAGAGTTTGTAAATTTTGATAATGCTCTGACCAGTCTTCCAATGTATAGAGTAACATCAGCCAGAAATACCAGTTAGGACACTGACTGCTCATTGTGCTTCTGTGCACAGATTATTTAGATTTGGAGAATGGAGATCTGGGTTGCCGAAAAGAAAGGGCCAAAAGAAATGTTCATGGGAAGAAGAAAGGGAAATGAGAAGGGAATCTGGAAAGAAAATCCTGCCTAGAGGGAATACCTTGCAAGTCAAGAGACGTCCTAATTCCAGAAGGCTGGAGATTAGGGAAATGTACAGAGATAAATGCTGGGTGGTACCCAGGGACCTTGGCCCACTAACAGCTGAGACTGGGAACTGTGAGTAGTAGCACCACAGAAAATAAAATGGCTTTGTGCCCAGCCTTCCCAGACTAGCTGTGATTTCCCTACTGGAAAGCCAAGTAGCACCTGACACTATGAGGGAAACAAGTGAGTGTATTACATAAGAAAGTAGAGTACAATCTTTAATGGTTTTGGTTCCTAAATAAGCTCTAGTGTCTGGTTTCACTGCAGGTTGCTGTTCAGTTTGTGGCACTCTTGACAGCTGCTCTTACCTCAGCCAAGCAGGATTCTCCAGTTTAGCAGGCATGGCTTGGGTGACCTGCCACATCCTAACACACCTGTAATGATCTTTGCTCTTTGATCTAGTGGATCCCAGTACATCTCTCTTGCCTTTAGTAAACTTTTTATCTGTGCCTTGATGTTTCCCATGTTAGAGGCTCATTCAAGAAAGAGGATATTTATCAGATATATATCCCCTTACCATCTTTTTCTAGGATCATCAGCATAGATGGACTGGATTTACATTAATTAAGGAACTGATTTACATCAACACCTGCTGTAATATATAGACCCAGGAAAATACTGCTCTTCGCTCTGCAGCAGAATTTGAATTTTTTTAAAAATTATTTATTTCAGGTCAGAAGAGGATGTAAAACTATTGCAGTCAATATTAATAATGAGACATCTTGGACCCAAGAGCAAATCAGGAGCACTGAAAATACACTACAACAGTAAATAAGCCAATTTAATATGGTGTTTATGGAATCAGGGTCAGCAACTGTGGTTCCAGTATATATACAGTGATTTTCTCAAGGTGCCAGCATTTGTGTGGTGGCACTGAGCCCTACTCTGCTGTGATTAGCCAGGAGCTACATGGAAAGAAAAGAGCTTAATAGGAAGGTTTGGCTCCCATTTTTTTTCAGAACTCCTCAGGCAGAGGAGTGCACTTTAGTAATCAAAAAGGAAGAAATTGTTCGAAGTGCAGCCTGCCCAAGAAGCAAAGGCAGTGGGAAGGGATTGAGACCTGCCCTATGGTAATAACAGAAACAGAAACAGCAGGTGTTGCACTCCCACCTACACAAGAGCAGCTTGTTTCCCCCAGGCAGTGCAAGTCTCACCATGGGGTGTGCAGGTGTCCTGGGTGCTGTGCACACAGAACTGGGATCTTGGGGCTCTGGATGTGCTCACTGTGGGGTTTTGTTAACATTTGCAGTGTGCCAGGCTTCTCAGCACCACTATCTATATCTGCTCTGGTTTGATCTCATGTCTCCTGGGCTTTTTAAAGCTCAGTTCATACACTACCTCAGCAACATCCCTGCTTTGGTTTTTTTATACTTCCCAGAGTATTGATATCCTAATCAGATGCTGGCATCACTGCGATCTTTTAACCAAGGTTCTAGGCTGAGGCCTGGTGAGACTGGAGAGGGCGAGCAACGTGATCCCAACTCAATGTGAGCTTAACACACGTTCTGCTTTATTCCCTAAAATGGTGGCTTATATGCAGCGCACATAGTTTACAGTTAACTAGTACATCTTATTGGTGAGCCTGTAGAGAAGTATGTAAACTAAGTACAGTTAAAGCCGCGATGCCATGCTCATTGCCAGTGCCCTATCCCACTAGCGGTCCTGCTTTAAGACCAGGGTTATAGATAAGCAGCCTTATCAGGCTGCACGTTCTGAGGCCTAGTCCTCCAGGCCCAGGCCTAGCAGGCCCTGATATAAGCCCAGTGGGAGTAGCTCACCTTATATTCTCTAAGTTCTTCTGTTCTGCTACACAAGGTCAATTTGAACATTTATTAGTTTATTAGCATATGGTCACATAACGATGTTAAATGTATCATTTTCATTCTACATGATACTGGTTGTACTACAAATGTACCTGGCTGATATTTCAATTTAGAGATAGCAACGTTTCATTTAAAACAAAACCAAAAAAAAGCCATCTCAGGAATCTGCAAACTAGGAGACATTTGAATATATCAAGCATACTCATTAAAATCCAGGTAAGTGAAAATCATTGTGACCTGATAGTGCAAAGATTTGCAACATCCACAGAATAAAAAAAATCTTGGATAAGATATCATTAAAGATCATCTCACAGAAACAAGAGCCTGGACATATTCACTTCTCAGTTTTCGTTTCAGCTTCCCTTCCATGTAAATGAAGATATTAAAGAACTTTTTTTAAGAACCCTGATCTTTGTAAATTAGTTTTCCTAACAGTGCAAACCTCTAATTTTTCAGTTATAATAGATGAAGGAAATTTTACTTCAAACTTGGGATATGGCAGAAATTTAAGATACAATTAATATCTGAACAGCTACTTCTCAACAAACAGAGCTGCTCAACAGTTTGCTCTCTCAACTGAAAACACATAGCAGGTAACTGTATGTACGCATATGTGGATGGATAGACAGACAAATAAGTATCATCTGAGGTTATATATTATTTATTATTATCTCTTTATCAGCCCAAACCACTATCAAGTTTTATATTTTCCTTTTTGTTGTGTTTGAGGGGGAGGTGAATTTTCCAGGAAGTTGTGGGCGAACCAATCAGTGGTCAGGTTTTGTGCTGGCACTTGGACTGGCCACTAGGAGGTTTGGACAGGCCTCTGAGGACACAAGGGGTTAAAAGCAGGGACTCCCGGGGGCTCGGCCTCTCTTGGGTCCCGGTTTCAGCGGAGAAACATCTCGGGCCTCCTCCTCTGCTCAGCCAGGAGGCTGGGTGGGGGAGGGGAGCCAGGTGGCCGGGCTGAGGTAAGCCGGAGCCTCGGGAGGGAGGGAAAGAGAGTGAACAGGACTGGAGCTGAGCTGGCCCCATCCAGGATGGAGGGGTGGAAAACTGTGGAGCTGCCTTCCGTCCTGTTTCCCATGGGAGTTGCCGAGCCTGGGAGTGCCTGAACTGTTAACCCTTTCTGAGGCAGAAGGAAACTTTTCCCAGACATTGATTCTCGTGGCTAGTGGTTTCAGAAGAGAGAGAGACAGCCTGGGACCGAGATGATAAAGGAAGATGAAAAGAACCCGGATGGGCAGAGATTGAAGAGGAGTGGCTTTTAGGCTGGACTTTTCTTGCATAATGTTAGCCATAGACTGAACTCAAGTCTCTTTTGAACATAAACTGCATTTTTTGGGTGGATGTAGTCAGCTCAGCTTGCTGAAGTGGAGCGAACAGAGAAGGGGAGGGTGTGGTGGTGCCCTCTGCCCTCAGGGAAGAAACCCTCAGCCCCAGGGGAAAGATGGGGAGAGCTCGGCATGGAAGCATCCTTAAAAGAGCCCTGTATGCAGCTTTGGCCCATGAACAGTGGTGAAAGCACTGGACATGGAAAAGAGTGTCACCCTGGCAGACTTCTCCAGGTGGTCCCACGGGTGACATGGAAACAGATAAGAGGTGGACCTGTGTTTCCTGAGGAGCAGTCTGTGGTGCAAGAGAGACCTCTCTACCTTGCTGAATTGAAGATTAGTTTTTGCGTGGTGATTGTTTGATTTAAAACCCAAGGTTTTGGTCTATGGAGGGTAACATGTAAGGGGTGGAAATTGGGGGAGGAGAAGAAATGTTCTGGGAAGTTTTTATTTCTGGTTTTGTGTGTGTTTAGAGTTTTCCTTTCTATTTTTGTTCTTATGAAATGCAATAAAGTTTTGTTCTCTGTTTTCAAGTTTTGAGCCTGCTCTGCTCTGTTCCTGACCACATCTCACAGTAGCGCAATAGGAAAAACATACACTCATGGGTGCATTAACATCTGGCCACTGCCAACCCATGACACTTTTCCAGTCTAGTCAGCAACCCAATATTTATTCAATATTTCTTGACTCTTATTCCTCCTATTTACAGCTCAAAGAAGATAGTGCACACACATTTTATTTCTCTAACTGATTTCAACTCTCAAACATCAGAGAAGCAGCAAGCTAGTCTGCTAATATAGATAATTTTGAGATACTTATTGCAGAAGAGGAACTTGCCAACCATTTCTATTCTATTCTATTCTATTTCTATTCTATTCTGTTCTTTTCTGCCAGGTTCTTCATGAAGGACAGTTCTCCAGCTCTCTTTTAAGAAGGTGCACTTATAAAACTATTAAAATTATTTTTTATTTATACATATATATATATATATGCACTATATTTTTTTGCTTTGAAAGAATCTATTGCTATAGTCTATATCCTCATATCAATTACTCCTAAAAAAAATCCAAAAACCCCAACCACTCATCAATTCTTCCTTGTGTCTTCTTGTCTTTTTCTTTGCCACTTAATCCTGCTGTTCATCTCCATCCAGAACACACAAAAAGAGGAGCTAATTCACCTTTGGAGATAGAATAGCCCATTCTAACAGACCCAAAATTTACCTGGCATGAAACGACTGGTATTACTGCAAAGGCAAGTGGAGCATATGTAGTATTTCAGGCTGGTTATCTTCTTTCTGATCACAATTTTTGTGTCTCAAATTTATCACAAATGTGTTCATTGATCACTTTTTATCTGACTGAGTTTGTAAGATGACACTAGCAGTTGTCTTGTAAGTTAAATTGGGATATATAGAGATATTTTTTTTCTTCATACTGCTATTCTGAGTTATAGTAGTACCCATGTTTCTTTCTGGTTTGAATAATAGTAAATATCAGGATATAATAAGTTTAGGATTCCTGCTTGAAGCTTACTTTGCTTGGGACTGGCTTGATAAACTTAACTCTTTGTGCTCGTTTGAAAGCAAAACCAGTGAAACTCCAAATCAGAAATACAATTTAATAGAAAGAGAACAAACAACAAGAAAGATAAAAATAAAATAAAAATAAATTAAGATAAATGCAATAGTACAAAGGACCACTGACAGAGTCAGAATGCAAACCTGACACCCTGTTGGTCAGGATGTTGGAAGCAGCCTGAAGTCCTCCAGAGTGACAGTTGTGGCTCTGTTGAAGTAGAAATGATCCTCAAGAAAAGGGTCCAGTGGTCCTCTGGGAATCCAGTGGAAACAGGCTGTCTTGGTGTTTGGGATTGTTGGTTTTATCCCAGTGGAAAGGCTTTGGCTCCTCCCACTGAGTGGAGCATCTCAGAGTGGAATGAGGTGATGTTATCAGTCATGTGAGAGGCCTTAAATGGCCCATTCACAGGTGATGTCCCTTGGAGGAGGATGGGTGGAGGAAGAGATAAGAAGGCACTGCCATATCTGGTGTTATCAGGTGTCCCATTAACAGAAGGCATCTGCCCTCTTTCGTCCCTAGAGTTACAAAAGATAAAGAACAGTATCTCCCAACCAACTTCAACAGATGAAAATAGAATACACATTTTTAGTTACATTTTTCAACCCAAGACACTCTCGTTCAGGATCCCATTGCCTTGAATTACATTCTTTTCCCCACAAACAGCTCTCAGTTAGTGGAAGACAGGCTCACTGGCAAAGGTTTTTACTGGACCCAACCCTGCCCCACTGCTAGCTCCCAAGACTAGATTCAGAAGCCAAAAAGAAACATGAAAGGAGAAGACTGCCTTTGTCTTTATCTAGTGAGAAGTAGAATTAATAGGTTTTTACCATGGATACCTAAACAGAAGCAGTCACAACAGTGATTGTTCTGTTACAGCTTTTCCTGGACAGTGTGGACTATCTCACACTGGTCCTTTTGCAGAAGTTTGCCAAGACACCCTGTTTGAAAGGAGTTGAATGAGTTGGATGAATGTCACTGGGGTAAAATGCCTCATCAGGTAGTTGTAAAATAAGCAACAGGAAAATAAGTTAGACTGTAGCTCGATATTTTCAACTTCACAGTCTTTTCTTGAATAAAACCCCCTCAAAGTCTGAAGCCTTTAGATAACTTTTTCTTTAGATGAGGAAAGAAATCTCATTCCAGCATTTTTGTCTGCTGTACTAATGAAACAAGAGTAGCTACAGGCACGATTGCAAACCTTCTGAAGTATAGAATATGAGACCTCATCACTTCTGTGGTCCTTCCCTGCTGTCTGTATTTTAATACTTACTTTACTTTAGAACTTTATTGAGCTGATATTTTTCTTAACAACCTAAATACAAGGACTGAGAGAATGTGACAGCAACTTGGTTTCCATATTTTAAAATTTCTCCTATTTTTCCCATCAGGTCCTTCATTCCTAAAGGATAAGCCCAGTTTTAGACACTAGTCAAATATAGACTGGATGTTAAACTGTGTACTGTCAGCCCTAAATTTTCCTTCTGAATTTTGTGCACTGGCATAGCAATGATCAAAGAGTCTATGACATCTCTAGGTGCAATAAGAAAGACTTATTCCTTGCCTTTGTGCCAGAATTGCTTATAGAAAAAGTAGTATTGAGCACTTTTTTGAATAATCCTGTTCAAATCTCTCTTCAGATTAGCTTTCACTGCCTCTTACACTCAGTTATACTTCCAGATGTCCAACCTTTGCTCTTTTCCCTTGAGTGGGGAACATCCAACCACACTAAGAACAACCTATTCAAATTCCAGGTGCTTTGTACCCTTTTTGTCTTTCACTGAGCAGAAAAAAATATAGCCATATGTAAAATCTATATAAATCATAAGGCTTCCTGAGGCTAGTGTTTTTACTTTCCCTTTCCTTCCTAATTTATCTTGCTTTACAATGAACACACACTCTTCAAGGGATACCTCAGGAAAGAAAGAATTTTTTTTTCGCATTATTTCTTTGATCCACACTGCACTATCTTCAGTTCTCAGCTTTACAGTTTAGTGGGTAAAATGGTTAAAGTCTAAATTTATGAGGAGTGCAGCTTAATAACAAAGATATTTGGTCTCCATGGTAATGTTGCATCTTTGTTACTAGAGATGAAAAATCACAGGTAAATAATGCAGAAAAGACAAAAGCCCAGACTGCTGTCAATAATAATACTTAACTTCTTCCCCACTTCTTTTTTATTGTTTCTTTTAAAAGAAAATCCTGCACTGTTCAAACAATTAAATATTGCTGACACATTTGTGAGAGAATCTTGAAATACAGTTAATGGATTGGTTAATTACAGTCAAATAGAGCCATGCAGTCATATAGGCTAATTTTTCTAAATTCATTTCCTGGCAGAAAACAACATTTGAGATGAAAATGTAAATTTAATATATGTTATTTTGGGAAAAGAAAAAAAGAAGCAACAATACCCACTCTATCTGCCTTTTGATATTTATTATCTATGCATTACAATCTGCCCATTTATGCACATTTGCCACTGTTGCCCAAGTTGTCTTTTATTAAAAAAAAAGAGTCTGAATGTAATTTTTTTACCTCACAAAAACAAAACAAAACAAAACAAAACACCACCCTGAAAAATGAGCAGAATAAAAGAAATAAAATTCAATTATTCATTCACATTTGCATTTATTGAAGATACACCTTTTCCCGCCACAACAAAAAAGAGAAAATTCACACACAGGGAAGGTGCATTTTCCTTAGATATCTGAATTCCTTCCAACCAGCTGCCACAGCCATGTGCACTTTTGCAATACTGCAATACACGTAAGTATGTAAGAGCTTGGTGGGAAGATATGAAAAAATTATGCATTTTATCATGAAATAACACTCAACAACTCATCTCCTGAGGATTCATTGCAGGTCATTGTTCAGTTTGCTCATGGAACAAAGACAAAAAGTCAATGGAAACAATGCTAGGCTACATATGTGAGGATCTGACTTCACATTTTCTGCTAAAAGATTTAAGAAATTAACAATTGCTGCAGTTCCTGCAGTTTCCAAGATCATTTTAAGAACACATGCGTTTCTGAAACCTGTGTGTCTGTATGCTTTTTTACCCTTTGGTTTAATACTAATTTAAATGAGACAATAATAAATAAATAGTAAATAAAAAAAAGAAGGACAAAAGGCAGCATGACACATAATGGTATCTCCTACATACAAATTTCTTTTCCGATTTTTAAAAAATGTTCTCATTTCATAAAACATGTATGTTTTTCATCTTTCTATGACTTTATTTTTCTTTTCTGCAGCATTTTTTGTGGGCTGATGACTCTATTTCAATAATGAACATTATGGAAGTTATCCCTCATTAAACAGCTGCATGTTGTGAAGCAAATAGAAATATTAAAGAAATTTATCATAAAATAAATTGCTTATTTTGAAGCACAGTATGGTAAAAACAGCTTTTACTGTTTCTTATTTCTGTCTACTTCCTCTGGTGATTTTAAAATACCTCTTAAAGTTGTGTATTCTTACTGTTTTCTCCCATCCCTGGAAAATAAATTCTTAGGTATAATATCTTGGTTTTTCTTCATTTCTGTTATTATCTGCCATTTTAAACTGTTGTTTTTATTCCTCTTCAGCCTAGAGGCTGACATACACCTAAATACTCTCATTTCACATTGGGGATTACTTATCTTCTCTTAATACAATATTGTTCCCTGTAAATGTTTGATGATTTTGGGCTTAAAAGAAAAAATCAGAATGCCTAAATTTTATACTACCAGTATTTAATCTTCATAGAAGAATGCAGAATAAAATTCTACAGCCAAGATATTCTGGTAACAGTTGATTTATAAGTAGTGTATTTTATAGTGTGCAGTAGCTATTTGCATGAAAATGCAAAATGAGAAAAGACTTGCTATGTTTTCACACTATTTCTAAATCTTTTACTTTAAAATTGCTTGTGAACACCAGCTATTGCTTTCAAACTCTGATTCATGTACATAGTTATGCAATCCCTAAACAAATAAAATAATTAATACTGATTAAGTGTTTAGAAGTCTCTTTGTGTTGGCTATTCTCAGACAAAAAGAATGACAGCTTGATGAAAACTTTAGAGAAGAGAAAATTTAGTTTTTAATTTTAAGAATACACATGCATACATACCATATATATATATACAAATAAATGTTATCACATTGAGCAGGACATTAAAAATTCAGCATGACAGAATAATTCTGTCTTCTCTCAAATGAAAATAGGTTTCTCTTATGATATTATCCTCAACAGTCTTTTGCCTTTATTTCTGAATTTTTTACAAATTTATACTGTAAATAGAAGTAAACAGAAGTTTTCTGATGAAGATTTTTTTGCTTGAAAGAAGCAGTTAGAAAGAAAACTTTTCATTTAAATGTTGCTAGTTTCTTTCAGGAAAATTCTCTGGGGTCCAAGATCACATCTAGGAAAATGTATTGCCAGGTGAATGTGAGAAACTGATTATACGGATTTGTTATTTCACCTTGGGCCATAGAGCAGATCATTTTCTATTTTTAGAGGAATGTACTGTAAGGTCATTCTGGACTATCTGTGAAACCTGTTGATGCTAAAAGACCGCTGAGTTTTTTCAGTCAATATAGTCCACATAATTAAGTCATTCTAATTTACCTTGTGAGGGCTCTTCAGCTACTTGAATTTGATGTGGAACTTGCCCAAACCTCATTATTAATAAGGTCAGCAGCTTTATAGTAAAAAAAAAAGGCAGGATATTAAAGTTTTTGGGTAATGTGAAATGTTGTTTATGTTCTTCTGAGGCAGCATTCTGAGTTTCTAAAATTGTGATGCTAGGTAAGCTCAGTTTGTTCATCTGCTTAACTCAGATGAATTGCTTTAACGAATAATTAACTTTAAAGGCATTTATCAGCAATAGCCACTGTTTTTCATGCTATCTGATATGATAGAATTTTCTGTTAAGTATTATTTTTTCATTTCCTTCACCAAAATCTTTGTATTCTCAAAAACAATTGAAAGCATTTAAAATCAACAATCTGTGTAAAAGAGTTTTCCACAGATCTCTAGGTTGGAACACATATGTTGAGCAAAAGCCAAAAAGGAAGGGAGAGCTGGACCCTCATGTGAGATGCAGAGGACACCAAGGGGGCACCAGGCAGGCAGTGGACTGAAACCAAAGGCTTGCAGGGCCTGACACTGCTAAACAGGGCTGAACATTTCCTCACCCCATCATCCAACATCCACACACAGGAGCAGCATACGGCAGCAGCCCAGGCCATGTGGGTGTCTGCAGGAGCTCCAGCAAAGATCACAGCAAAGGCAGTGAGTGCACTGCCAGCAGGGCACGGGCACCACTGCCAAGAACTGATGGGCTTATGCACCACCAGAGCAGGCACAGAGGAAACACTCCTGCCTTGTCACCTTCCCATTAGGACACTCTGACACTATCAAGTCAGAAAGTTCAGGATTTAAGCTCCTGACAGTATTTTATAAAGTGAACCACCTGCACTGATCTTTTGCAGGAATGTCCATGAGTGTCAGGAGTGAGTGTTTGCAGAAGGTACAAAAATGTCAATCTGTGCACCTAGAGCAGGGAATCTGTCTAAAATTCGAGCCTGTCTATTGCTAACCCTATTTACACAACGACATAGTGACTTTTGCAGATATGTTTTTTCTCTGTGTATATTATTTATGAGGCTAGTTCAAGCAGCCTTTGTGATAAAGACTCAAGAGGGGGACACACAAGGAGTAGGTTACCCTGGGTGACATACCACTGCAGACCCTTTCAGCATTTGGTCTCACATTTGGAACACAGGAAAGAAGGAACTGAAAGTTTGGAGAGCCATGTAGCATCTTGGTGGGATGAAGCACTATCTGAAAGACAGACAGGTTTGTTGCGGTGTGTGTCCNACATTTTCCAGGGGGGAGGTAGGATATACCATTCCACACAGGTTTATCTACCCAAGTATGGGCCAACAGCTGCATCAGACAGCTATGAAGAAGCTGTCATCTAGGAAAGGCATAGCTGCTTGAGATTACACCATCACATAAGACTCAGGTATCTTGTGTGTGCTGATCATTTTTATATATTGTCTCCTGGCTTCCAAAGGAATTATTATTCTGTGCCTTATCCTGTAGTAGTAGGTTTTGCATATGGAAATAATATGTCCAAGTTTCACATGGAAACAAAATCAACCATATTGTGAGATGAATTTTCATATTAATTGCTTCATGAGGTTATGCAGCATAAGTGGATTCATGACTTGATAAGAAACTCCTACACAATATTGTCAATAATTAAAAATACAACTGCAAATTTCATCTACTGTTGTTGAATTAAATACTTCCTTTTTTCTGTAAACAAAATTAAAAAGATTTTTCAGTATAACTAAGTGCTTCTGCATACTGTTTCATTTAGTCATAGGTATAGTCTTAAAGACCTAAAAAATGTCAGTACTACAGAATTATTCTGTGCCTTAGCATGATAGAATTTTATTGAATATCTGTGTGCTTTCATACAATTTGGCAATAAATATCAAGTCATGGATGTGCTCAACACTTTTACACATGCCATTTTTTGGGAATATTTTAAATATTTTTATAGATTTCTGATAAGTCATTTTCTTTTTTTTTTAAAGTATTTCTTTTAGCTTCTCTAAATTACAAGTTTTTTTTTTTCTGTGGAGAAATCAAATTCCTGTTTGATCATATTCACAGATTTTTTTATCAGTCAAGGTGAATTTATAATACACTTGTACAAGTTGTCACTCAATGTGCATGAAGGATGCTTTGTTCTTCTCATGGAAAATCTGAATCTAAATGTTGTATTAAAATTTTCAACCATGTATCTTAAAACACATGTTTATACAATACTTAGTGGTTTGCCACTACCTAAGTAGTGCTAGTAGTGTCTTGCAAGGCTCATCTTGCAAAGGAAAAAGGGACAGTAATGAAAAACTTAGTGTTGAAAAATATTTCTTCTTTTTTCTAAAAGTAGTTATAGACATGGTGAATAAAATATAATATACATTTATTATCTTCATGTGTATCAATATAATTTACTTAAGTCTTTACACGCCCTATGAAACACAGAATAGTAGTACATGATCACATGTTTGGCTATAAACACACCCCCCAATGTTTTTCTCTCACACTAATCTCTGGGACTTATGCATGACACAGAGAGGCTAAGCCCCACATGCCTCCAGTCTTTTCCTGCCAGCTTGCTTTTTCCAAGTCAGTAGCATGTTGTGTCTGATATCATCAAAAACTTGAAGTGAGACTAATGTTCATGCATGCCCATTTACACTTTACCCAAAGGCATAGCACTTTGTACTCCTGAAGTGATAATAATTTTCATGAGTATAGAGACTCTGTTTGGATGATGCTGGGGATCTTTGTAAAGGTATTTAAGGTGAAATGTGGGGTGCTCAGCATAGTGATGAGAAAGCAGAAGATTGTGGGGCTACAGTCCTGGGTGCATTGCAGGTGACAGCAGAAGACAGCAGCTCCTGAGGCTCAGGAAGAGCTGTTCTCTCCCAGCTCTTGTCCCAGCAAAAGCTAGATTAAAACATCTAGTATGATGGACTGGACGGGACAAAGTGTGTAGGGACTTTTCTAGTGCAGGCATTCAAAGGTAGTGTGATTTTAGGAACTTAAATCTGCTTAGAGTTTTGACAGCCTCTAAAGGATCATGAGCATCCTCTGAAATGTCTTTTCTGACAATGAATAAACTACTCAAAATAAACAGAGTGTAATAGTATTGTTTACACAGCAGATCAAAAGGATGCACTTTTTCTGCAGCAAATTAGAACATGGCATTAGGCAAAGACTTTTCACAGTGACACTTTCTAAGCTTTCACCTATTGTCATGAGTGGATATTTTTTCCAGATGGAAAGGAAGCTATTTACACCATTTTCTTGGGCCTATAGAAATAATTTTGTCAGAGGTGTGGGTTACAATTTTACAAAGCCCAGGTCAGTAACCCCATGGCCTTATTCTGCATATAAACTTAATGCTTTCACAGTACTAAATCAAGAATGGCTTTTTTTTTATTTGACAGGTGATAGATCTTCTTTGAGATGAACTACAAGATAATTTTCAGATGTCTGAGGAATAAAGGCTTGTCCTGGTATCACTCTTTCATATATGACAAAATGATTGATTAAATTTAAATATTAGCTCCCCACATAAAATGCCAAATGTATTGTTTTTTCTATACAAACCAAGCATAGGAAAAATAGCTAGTAGGATTTTCAGAAAAGTACTACACAACTATGTCATGCTGACACAATAAGGCATCTCATGAGTCCTACTCTTGGCTAGGTAAAGCCCAATTCTGAGTATACAAAGAAAAAGGAAGGTCAGTTGTAAATAAACCACCATATATAAATTGATAGTGATTCAAATTCAGTTTTATATGATGCAACTTTCAGAAGACAAAAATAAGCACTTGCCTTGGTAACTTGTAGATACCACCGTGGTTTTTCCCACTGACCATCAACCAGTGTTAAGCAATGTGTTCTGCTGTAATTCGTAAGAAAGTGAAAAAATAGCCTTGTCTGCCTAACTCCCATCTTTTGCTGTGATGAAAGAAGGAATTATTTCTAGAGATACTGGATGGTTACGTGAAGAATTTCTGTGCCAGATGATGCCATTACCATCTACCCTTTGACCAAAATCTCTGCAGCTCTTCTGACTGCACAGTAAGAAGTCTTCAGAAAGGAGGGAAGTGGTGATGGAGCTGCCAGGAGGAGGCCATTTCAGCAATGTAAGTACAGGCAAATAGAAAGTACCCTTGATTACAGTGCAGAAGGGCTGTAATGAGACGATGGGGTGAAAACAGAGAAAACTGAGAAGGTATATTCACATTCTAAGAGATATTACAACAGTGAGGAAATTATGGAGTGAAATGAAGTTGCCACATCCAGGACAGAATGCAATTGGCATGCAGGAAATCCATTCTGTGATAATTCACCACACACAGAGCCTGCAACCTCATGCACATGCTAAGAGATATGAAATGGAGGGTGGAGCACAGTGGAGACACCTTGGCCAGGCTCTGTTGAAATCCTTCAAGGAACGGGAACCCAAGGGTGCCCTGCTGCCAATAAACAGCACAGCAGCTGCCACCCAAGGGAGAGAGGAGAAGGTGTCTTGCTGCTGAACCAGCAGCTGGGGTGAAATCGCTCTCCTGGGTGAACTTGGTCCATGATAATCTGATTGCAATACCAGCACACACCTCCATGCCAAAGTTACCCACCCCCCAGGTATGACCACCCCACTGGGCATGCACCCCATATTTCATTGACTATGTCTTTCAGAGCAAAGAGAGAGAATCTTGATCAAATCAGTGGCAAAGGTAAATATGACCAGAGCAATTCAAACTCCATCTAAATGTAAAGAAATAATACAAAAGTCAGTTATGGTTATGGAGAAGCTAGGGAAGACTTTTTTTAACTACAGGTAGTGAGAAGTTAGGGAAGATTCATTGTAACATTTGGGATCAGTTGATGGGTAGAACCTGTCTTCTCCCCCATAGAAATGCCTGTTTTAAAAACTGTATTCCATTTGCTCTAAATTGTTCTGTTGAGCTGGATTTCATTGATGATTACAGATTGTCAGTGTATTGCATTAAATTTGTCTTTGTGGCCACTCACTATCATCATTCTTCAAAATTTTAGCCTGTCACAATTTCCTGTATCAGTGTGTTTATTAATAAAGTGTGTAATTTTGTGAAATGTTTAGTGTGAGTCCTTCAAGGCCACCAGATCTTGCTGGCAATGGAGAGCATTCCTGGCTAAGAGTGGGGAGATGCAGGAGGGGCTCTCTCTTTCCTCAGTGCAATGAAGGTTTCCCTCCCACACGCTGTTGGTGCATTCCCTGAACAAGTCCGTCAAGCTGCTCTGGGATCACTGGGGCCCTGCAATGGGCACTGACAGACTGCTTGGAAATGTTTTCAGCCCTCCTGGGGCATTGACAGACCAACCAATGATGTTTGAGTAAACCCCTCCTTCACATGACAAGGAGTCTGTCATCCTTTCTCAATGTACACAAGATAATAAATCCATTATTTCTCTGTTACCTTGTGCTTTAAACACCTTAATAAATGTCATCCTCCACTCTGGTGGGAATCTATCAGTTCAGGTTTGAGCTGGTTCCACAGCTTCTTTTGAACTGGCCTAGGCAGTGGTGACTGTCCAGCATCCAGTACAAGAATGTGATTTGTTATCAACAGCAATATTGACACAGCTCATGACCATGCACCCTTAGGGGCAACTATTCTTGGCAGCTCTTGAAAGCAAAACTCAAGCATCTCTAGAGTTTTTAAAAACCTTCTGAATCCAGTTTGCATTCATGTCACTAAGATGTTGGTTGATCTTCCTGCAGATGTCCTCAGGGACTGTGCTCCTGTAGGGAAAGCTCTAATCCCTCTGCCTGACATCACTAGTGACAAGATAGATCTGGTAGCCAAAGGCTGCACAGAGACCAGGTGTGGTCATGGAGCAGATGAATATTCTTTGGAGGACACTGTAGACACTCTGTGCCCAACATTTCCCTTCCCAAGTAATTAGTTAAAGTGGTCTACATATAGTCCCAAGGGCCAGCTGGACGGTGTAGCCTCCAGCCTGCCTTGTGATTCTGCCATCAGTGTCATGTGGCTCTTAGCAAGGACTGTGTCAGTACAGCCTTACAGAGACTGAATTCCAGATTTAGCAACAAATCTGAGTTTTGTGTGCTGTGTGCTAAGTACTATACTGAACAAATTAATAAAGAAAACATCTTCCAACTAGCATAGAAGTCAATGAGGAGAGTAAGGGAGGTTAACAAGAAAAGAATTTCTGTCACTCTTTCTGACTGATTTTTTTTTTTTTTGAAACAGACAGTGCTAGATGTGTGTTTATGAGCTGAGGGGATTAAGCTGGTATGGCTAAAAACATGAAGCACTGTGCTACTGTTCAAACTCATCAGACTGCATATCTAGAGAGGAGGAAAAAAAGCTCACAACCCTAAATTACTTGCTTAAATGAACCTTTTAAAAAGATAGTGATGTACAAGAAGCCCTGCAGGATTTAGGAAGCTTATCAGCCTCAATGCAGACTTGCTTGTTTCCGCTCTGTGTCTCAAACATCATTCCAAGTGTTGAAAATTCATTTTCTCCTGTTCTCCTCTCTTTTAACCATATATTTTCAAGCTGAGAGGTTGAAAATACTTCCCAATCTTGAAAATACAATTTTGCTTCAGAAACAACTTTGATAAGCTGTAACTAATGACCCTGAAATAACTGCATCAGGTGTTAAAACAGTCATGAAATGATACATCCTTGGGTGTGGGAAAGACAGGTATTCAGCAAATCCAGGGGATGGTTTCATTGCAAATGAGCAGAAGTGCCTCAACTCTATCCTCATACATTTTTTATAGCTTTTTCAAAATGAGTACTGCTACTAAATGGGCAAATCAGAAACTGGAAGTCTTTCCAGGTTAATTCTTTTTTGATACACTAAAGTGCAGAGAAGCCCAGGTACAAATATTCATTATCTTGAAACCACACATTTTGGACAGAGAACATCTGGCCATCTTGCAAATCCCTCAAGAGTTCAAGGGCCTGTTTTAGAACAGCTGAGAGTCAAGAATAGTTGACTGAGAGTCAAGAAAATTATTCCAGCTAGATTGAAGCTAGATTGTAGTTCAGACAACAAGCTTACAAGGTAGAAAAAGAAAAATACCACATGTTATGTGGACCTCTGCAAACATTGTACGTGCAAGTTACCTGGCTCTCATCTTTAAGCAAAATATGTAGAGAAGGGAGGGGGAGAAATGGACGGAGTCAACCTTCTTTGTCCCTGGAGTGCTGGATGGCAGAGCTAGCCTGAGGAATGCAACATAATGAATGGCAGTAGAAGTCATGAGCCTGATGTGATAAGGAAGCAATGTAGCATGGAATTTTACAAGTGTGAAACTACCTCTGAGATGGTACAACTGTTACACAACATTTTGACAGGGGTATGCCAAAGGACATACCAAATATTTAATGCTACGTAACTTTCTCAAAGGTAAGCAGAGGTCAGTTTCATGCAGAATGCTGATATAAAATGCAAGGAAATAAACCAGAGAGGAAAACCGGAATGCTGATCAACAATTTATTGAGATCCAGTAATAATAGCTAACAACTTCATTGATTTATTTTGTCCATTGACCAAACAGAACTTTCTGTTCTGTTCTATCTTATATCTCTTTAATTTGGAGAGACGTTTTCTTAATCTTCTTGCTCTTCTTCCCTGGGGTGAATCAAACATTTATTATTTTGATACATTTTCACTTAAACTTTATTTGGCTTGGCATTAATATTTGTACATTCTACCAATGTCACACCTGGAACTCTTAAATTCTGCACTTCTTTCTAGCTAGCTGAGCCCTCTTCTCAGATGGTGTCATTCACTAGATGTTGCAGATTGCTGTAACATGCAGGGGCAGTACTGCTGAGCAGGAGTGCCCAGCCACAAGCCTCAGTGTGGCAGTCTTTGGAAACTGAGCTCAACCACCAGAATTAAGGTAGATTTTAGTTTGATTCAACAAGTAGGAACAAAGTGTTCCAAGTCATAAATGTTTGAACAAAAAGATTTTTTTCCAACTATTCAAATCAGAAACAAACAATCAAGATGTCAAAGACTAATTCTGTAAAAAGGTTAGTTACGAAGAAAAAATTGGAATATATTTCTATTTATGATATTGTGAAATATGGAAAGCTTGTAGAGGTTTGGAGAAACCTGTGAAGGAAGTATATATTCTATCACATTCTCCCCATAGAAAACATTCATTAGAAATTTCTTGTGAAAAATGTCCCCATTGACAATCATGACTTCTGTGGAGGTTCTGTGGAGTTTCTCTTGTATGATAGTCCCTAATCTATTTTCTCAAAATATTTTACATTAGTCTTAGCTACAATATTGGAAGGAAGAGAAATGTGGACGTGCTGTTGAAAAGATTACTCTTAATGTTTATGTTTCAGGAAAAAGATCAGGTTTTAATCTTTTTTAGTATAGAGGGAAATACATATTCTCTATAGAAAATAGAAATACTAAACAATATATTATAAGTTGCTTGGGTCAATGTTAAAAATTTGTAAATATACTATATGTACATTATAATTATAATTGAAAAGTTTAATTGAGATTAATAGGCACTGTTGCCATGGGGTTTTTCCTGGTTTGCTGAGTGTTCATACTGAAGGAGAAGCTTGTACCTTCTCACGCTCGTGAATGTAAACACAGGACCATGTTTTGTAAACATTGGCAATGTTATGGATTCCTTTCCAAGAGAAGGGGAGGTTGAATGACAGCCTCCTTGACTAATGTGATAGAGAGGTGGGGATACCACTCTCCAATCCATGCTCACCCTCCGATAGGTATACATGTGGAAAAATAAACTAAGGCAGGGTCTTCCTGTCTGCACGCTCTGTGAACCCAGAACCTGTGCCCCGAGTCTCATTTCCCTGGAAGGCCCGTGCGGTGATAGGGCACCTTATACACACCAAGACTTTGCTCCAAAAGTCCTTGTTGGATCCTCTGTGTGCTTAGGGTGCTCAATGGACAGTTTTTCTCGTAGTTGGTGCCCAGAATGGGACCAAAATGTCAGAGTCTAGACAGAGGAAGGAAATGACGCTGCCCAATAGGTGGCTATGCTCAAGAAGAGTGTCTACAAGGGTGATTGTCAAGCATCCCCTGGCTCCTACCAATAATTTTTAGATTAAAAAAAAGATAATACTGTAAATTTTTTGTTTCATTATTTTGTTCTCTTTCATTATTTTTTATACTTCTGTCAAGACTGTTTCCTTCTTAATGGCTGGAAAAATGCTGCAAGAGTTTTTTGCAGTTTTTTCATGCATCCTGTCCCATAAGTGTAATTATGGTTAATGCTGAGACTATTTAGAAAGCATTACCCACTCTCATGCCCAAAGTAGAGGCTCTTCGAACTTTCTCTGATTAGATTCTCTTCCAAACACAGAAACTAGTTTTCCATCTGCCGCTTCTCATTATTAATCCTCTGATATACAAAGCCATGTCTTTTCCAGAAGAAATACTTGGTAGGAAATTTCAGCATCCTTGCATTCAGTGGGCTCATCACCACTGTGTGAATCTTGAGGACTGTTGCCCCTGGAAGTGGTGACCATTGCTGTCAGCCTCTTGTGCTGCTTTAGATTATGCACACATACACAGTGTGGCAGGCTGGAAAGGCGACAACATTTGGGGGATTGGTGAAAAATCAGTGGCTGAACTCCCTCTACCTCCAACATGGCTGAATATCACAGGCACAGAGCAGTCTTGGACATACATATTATAGCAAAAATGGCTGGGAAATTTCTCATCTTACTGCAAAATCTTAGACTTTCTGATAAAAGAAAGGCCTTCAAAAACTGAGAAACAATAATGCTAACATCGTTCTTCAATTGATCTTACAAGTGCAAAATGTGTTCTGTGTTTATTCTTGACTCCATGTTTCTGAATTGCTTTTAATACTTGAACAAGACTAGTATCATCCATTTCTTCTTGTTTATGCTGAGTCATAAAAATGCTCAAACAAAATTCTTTACAAGTGTTACTTGTTTTGAAACACCTCTTGGTGCAGGGTAAGAATGTTGGCATTTCCAAAAATGGGTAAGTGGGATACTCTCAGAAATATATATTAAAAAAAATTCTTCATCTTGAAAATGTAGCAGGTATATTGTGTTGTTTTTGATTATTTCATATTCTTAGATAAGCAGTGTCAGAAATGTTTTCTTCTCAATATACATGGCAGATGCACTACTAAGGAGCTTGCAACAAACCCAAAGAATACGGTTCTATACAGTTGTATAGAAAATCTAAAAATGTTTGCATCCACATAATCTATATTTTAAATACATTTTCAAAAATATTTCTTTAACAATCTTAAAGTGAAAGACACACCACAATATTATGCTAAATCACTTCAGTTTATTGGAACAATGTTTTAAACCCAAAGCATCAAAATAAAATCACCTCAAAACTGAATTTAGTGGTTACCAAATGAAACTAAAAAGTGTGTTTAGATAATAAATGAAGAAATTTGTGACAAATTCTACAGCCAAGTTCATAGATGAGTACTGCTTTCAAAGTTATTAAAATATTTTGGTTTTAAACTCAGCTTAATATCGCAGCTTTTAGAATTTAAGCTATACTTTTCTGTTATTACATGATACATAAAAGGTTTTAATTACAAAGAAACAATCACTTGACATTTAACTTTTGATCAGTTGCCAACAAAGCACACAAAGAATCTATTTAATGTCATCCTAGAATTTAAGAATGGTATTTGTAATGGTATTTGTAAAACTTTGAGTGCCATGGCAAAGTGAAATGATAATTCATATTCTTATATTTGAACTCTACATAGACAGGTTTATTTGCATTATGGTTTGAGGGCTTTGCACAGCCTTTCTCCTTTACAGGGTGTGGAATCCATTATTTTGGCAGAGGTTAGGAAATGAGGATTGTAAATGTACATTGAAAAAAATACTGATGGTAAACATTGTAGGTTTTTAGGGAAGATATGGGTTAGGGGTGTATGTATGAGTTTTGTTTATTTTGTGGGTGTTTAATCCCCATGTTCAAGACAAGTTTTATCCTAAAGATTTATTTTCTAGATGAATTGTAGATGGAAATTAAGATGTAAAAAACCTGTCCTGTTTGTGGTCATTTGTGCAGTTTTGCTAAATCTTGATAGTTTATATAAATTCATCTTATACAAACTGATCTTGTATAACTTTTTTTACTTTTCATGACGTACATACTGAGTGAAAAACTCCTCCACAGCTTTTGGTATTCTCCCCACAATTTTTTTTTTCTAGCCAAGGACATGATCTCATTTTACTATTATTTTTTGGTAAATCAGTAGTTTTACAAGCAAATTTATAAGCTATGTTATCTTCAGTAATAATTTTTCAGGTCATAGTTTTCTCACATATTTCAGTCCTGTGAAATGAGCAGAGAAGAAAGTTGGCCTCAGCATTCTTTCCTACCAGATTTCTCGCAGACAGAGAAATGCATTAAAATGACTGCAAAACTTCAGTACACATAATAACCATTTTAGCTGCTATTAAATTCAATTTGTTTCTGAAATGATGTTCATTATTTTCTTCTGTTTAAATTCCTTTGTTGAGTGCCACTGCAGTTAATCTGCTAGTGCATGTTCATTTGCAAACTGAAAAATCATGGGAAACAGAGGCTGGAAATGTTTGGAAAACCTTTATACACTTTGAAGCAGGATATCTAACTCGTGGATAGAAATAAGTCCACCTTACTCAATGTTCAATGTGTATTCTTGTCAGTAATTTGAAAAATACAGTACTTGTAACTATAACTTATATAAAAAGAGACCATCTCTAACAATATTTTACATATTTTCTCTGTCTAAAAAATTGCTATTTGTTCCTAGAAACAAATTCTTGTACAGAATTTTACCCTGTTGTTTTAAATTAAAATTATCTAAATAACAAATACAAGTGATGGATCACTAAACTACAATCTAAAAAAAATTATGAATTATTTTAGATAATTTTTGCTTAAAAAAAAACCATGTAAATAGAAGTCTAGCTTGGACAGGCATGTCTGCTGTACATGGATACTGGCTCTCAAAGGGGCATATAGACAATTTCCCTCTACCAATCTGTTCATTGGTTGAATTCAAACCGAGCAGTAAAAATGTTCATTTTTTAATGTCAACCAATGTTCAAACCACTGAACTGAAGAAAAGCTGAGTGAGCAATGCAGAAAAGATGGAATTTGTCCTAGGGATGAGGGTTATTAAGACCAGGGTCTTAATATATACACAGTATGTCTTCAAAGTATATAGCAAATTTATGTTATAACATTATAAATAACATAAGACAACATATATAAAGTTATGTTATGTTATGTTATGTTATGTTATGTTATGTTATGTTATGTTATGTTATGTTATGCTATGTTGCAGCTCCAGTCTGGGGCAAGCTACATCCATTTCCCAAGCAGAATATAAAAACACTGGAAGTTTTCATAATTATCTGCTGGAGATCCATGCAAGGGATGGATCAGCACCATATGAAAACCACTGTGACAATGAGGGAGTGTGAGAAAGCAGTGGCAGGGATGGAGATGTGACCTTCTCCTCTCTAAATATACTGGCAGAGGTTACCTCTGTGTGGTACAGAAAATGGCCAGAAAAAAGGTCCAAACCATGGTCACAGCATCTCAAAGCTCCAAATGCTTTCCCTACACAGAGTTGCCAGGGCAGAATTCCACTTGGAGAGCAAAACCAGCTGGGCACAGCCCCCGATTAATAAAATTATCACTGAACTTTTTAATACATTAAAAGGAAATAGAAATGCCAGGGATGCCTATTATGGGCACAGAAATAAATCTATTTTTTTCCCCTTTGCTTCAGCAGTAGCCTTAGTGCAGAAATGTGATAAAACTCTCTGCACTTAATGGCTAGGCAAGAGATGTTTGCCAGAGCACATTGACATACCTTATTTGAATGAGCTGCTTGTGGAGCTGTCTGTAGGATTACTTCAAGTCAAAGCTTGTACTCTGTACATACCTTCTTCCAGCACAAAGACAAATCCAGTATCTCCTCAGCAGCCTGTGCCTTTAAGAAAGAAGGGTTTTTTCCTAAACATCTCTCTCTACTGAGTCAATAGTTCATGTGTCTCCTTTGGGACTCCCTTTCTTTTAAAGCATCCCTCTTCGGGAGATAAACTCAATATGTCTTCATGAAAGCATAGGCACAATCTATGTTCTTTCTAATTTCAGTACTTTTCTTAAAGATTGATAAATGAAACAACCAAAAAAACCAGCACACTGACATAGTTTTCCTATTGCTAGGACATTGAAAAAAATAATGAATGAGGCAAAATCTGAACTCAGCAGCTTGACTGCCTTTCCTACATTAATCATTTTTATTTGCATTACTATTTGAGAGGACAGTATAGATAAATTCAAAAGAAATATAGGGATGAAACTGAAATTAGTCTTTTCTTGGTTTAGTATCTGTAGTCATTGTTATTGTGCACAGCTATCCATGACTCTTCTGAAACAATTCAAAGCATCAATTCACTATTTTATTTTGATAATCCTTTTACTAGGAAGGAAAATCTTCATGAAAACCAAAGGGAGCAACAGTGTATGTCAGACACTGTCAACAGTGTGCAGCTATATCTCTAACTATTCATTAAAAATAATTTATTAAATACTTTATGCTAAAATCACTCTAGCTGTAGTACTGCAAAATATTTTATATGCAACTCTACTACGAACTGCTACTACATAGGAAAACAATTTTTATTCTGTAAAGATTTCTTAAGCATTTATAAACTCAGGTCTTACTTGTGTTCTCCCATAAATTACCAAGAACATAATTTACAATGGTTCTGCTACCCATATGATTATTGTCTCGAGCATATAGTAGAACTTCAGAAAGCTATGAAAGCACCATTAATCATGAAGTGCTAGCCTGAATGCTAGTTTAGCTTCTCTTAACAACCCCAGTAAGCCAGCTTGATGCAGAAAGGAATATAGCATCATTTGAAATCTGAAGAACCATTGGCTTAAAACAACCACCATTTTAAAAACAAATTTGAGTTTGAAATATTAGTCACCTTCTCCTGAGAATATTTATTGCTTAAAGTGTCATAGTGGATATATGTCCCTCAAAAGGAAAAAGCTTTCATCATTATGCAAAAACATTCTTTCTCCTTCCTAAAATATGATCTTCACAGAGATCCCGCATCAATTCTTGCCTCCCAATGGCAGTAGAATGCTTTAATTGTCATCAAAGCTTTCCAAGGCCTGAAAAAGCACTAGAATACTATACTTCATAGGCTTTATAAATCCTTTAAATAACTTTATTTTCAGGAACACACAAACCTGTGATTTAACATTTTTTAACTCATGTCTATAGACGTGTTTTCCAGAAAAGATGTTTTTCAACATCTGCTATCAAATGAAAAGTTAACCTTTCATGAAATCAGAAATATGTTGTAAAAACAAAGGAAAAAACCTAGCCTGAAGTAACCTGCAAAACTGACACCTAAACCTAGCATACTTATTGAATATTTAAATTAATTGTTTCAGGGGAGTAAACACTGTAGCATAGTTTTAAGGCATTGACCTGTGCAGTGCCAGTATGAGCAAAGAGACCTGTCAGGACCAGTGCAGGCTCTCATGCCCACATTTAGGAGATGTCACTTCTCCTGGCAGTCCCTGAGCCCTCTGCAGGATTAAAGCAAAGGCCACAACTGTCTGACTTTATCTCTATTAAAAAACTGTAAGAACAGAAAGAATAAGTCAGTGATGCTTTACTTGGCAGTGAGGAAAAAATTAATGACTGACTGGGTATGTGTAGTGGCTTCATTCTGTTGGCTGCTGAATGCTTGATAAGAGACCAAATTTAAAAAGAAGATTTTCTAATATCTTTGTGCCTTTTTCTGACAAAGAAAGTGCAGTACCTTTTCCAGTGTAAGAATCCAGGCTGCTGCATTCCTGCTGTCAGACTCCATGAAAGAATCTCTGCAAGTCAGCATAATGGCTGTGAATGGGAAAACGAGAAGACAGCAGTTTCAGAAAAATCTGCAGTTGTTCACTCAGGGTTCAAATGGTTGTAGCGACCTAAACCAAAAAAGCATTATGGAGTATAGGCAGAATAAAGGACTAATTCTACAATTTTAAGGTTTTATATTTAAAACCAAAATAAATTTAATTAATTTGAGAAATATCCAAGGCACAGCAGCCACTGCTAAGACCTTGAGGGATGGCTTCTACCTTCCCTTCACATAACATTTATAAACACCCCTTTTGTTTTTATAAACATTGTTATTATTTCCTTTCATTGCATTGGTATTGACTGCCATTGTTACTAAATATTCTTTCCAGTACCTTATTTCATGTGGCTAATATTTGCTGTAAAGTTGCATAAATGGATTCCCTTCTTAGATGGGAGAGAAAATGGGAAGATTTTTAGGGCAAGAATTATTCTTTTTCTATTTGAATAGTTCCCAAGTGTAACTAGCCTTTGTTTTCTTGACCAAAGGCTCCTAATCATTGCTGTAATAGGAACACAAAGCCTACATACCATTGCCAGTGCCTGATTTAATGTAGCCAACGTGGTGCAGAGGGAGTTCTAAGTCCCAAGCTGGGACTGTGAGAGACGCTATATTGCTACAGTAATAATTACAACAACAAATTTTATTGTGCAGCCTTCCTCAGCACTTGTGATCAAAATCTTAGAAAAATGTGTTATGTTTTGTTGGCTTTATTACTATGGAATTTAATATAAGAATAATTTAGTTCATATTGCTGCTATGACTTATCTTTTACAATTGTAACCCATTCTCTCTATATTACAAAATAAATGCTTACATGTAAAATTTGCAAATGTATTATATTTTACATTTAGCCTCAGAGCAACATGAACATGTCAAATCTAACAAATTCCAGTGCCTTCCTTGCTAAAAAACACATAATCTAAAAACCATATTTTATTTTGATGATGTTCAGGTTTTTAAAAGTAAGCAGTAATAGAAGCAATTCCTGAGGAGGCAAGATGACAAACAGGGTTAGAGGAACACCACATCAGTCTTAATCACTGCACAGAAAAAAATTATTTCATCTGACCTGTGTAATAGTTTGGGGAATAACAGGCTCCCTACACTTTTCTCTCCAGCCACTTATTAATGACTATAAGAAAACAGTGCTTGTATGCATATGTGCATATATATCTCTACATTTACACTGCACTGGAGAGAGGATTTCCATAACTGCACTGCCCAATAAACACAAACACAGAAATGATTTGCTGCAGAGGAAAGAGGGGCAAGAGTGAAAGGAGGCACAGTGGTAGGTTTGAGCCTCCAGTCTGGAAATTCAGGTATCACAGCTATATCTGCACGTATGCTCTCATTAGCAGTGAATAAACTGGGCCACATGTCTCAGAGGATTAAGTACAGACCATGGCACAAAAGAGCAGCTGGAAAACAAAAGAAAATGACTTGGCCTCCATTTGCTCTGACAGAAATAATTTTTCAGGGAGCTATGCTTAACTAGAACCTTTGAAAAATATCTGTAGCTACTGGCAACTGGGGGTAAAGTCAGTTTTTCCTGAATTTAAGTTTGCGGTGCAGGTACCTGCATGAGGGTGGCAAGCTCTGGCTGGGGGAGGAAGGAGGTGTTCAGCAAGGTAGAAAGGAGGCCAAAACACCCACAAACCATGGCTGCACCACTACAATGAACAGCTGGGTTGGAATTAACATCTGTCTGCCCTTCAAGCAGGGGATGCCCGGGTCCCACACCAAAGCCCCCCAGGGGACAGGATGGCCTCAGTGGCAGTGGGTGCCCACCCCTACCCCACTCACCTCTCCTTGGCCCACAGCCTGCAGGAGCTGTGGCTCCTGAGAAAGGACTGGCACCAAGTGATGACTGAAATAACCCCGAGACACACGCTGAAGGAGGTGTGAACTTCTCAGTCAGTGTTGCCTTTTAGAAAGGAGGATTGTACCTCTATTTTGAGGCATTTTTCCCCACATAAATATTGTATATTTTACAAGGATGATCAGATGGAAAAGGTAAGCATACAAATACTACAAAAATGCTGTTACCAACTCTAACCATTAACTGACATTTTTGTGCACACATAGGGTGACCCAATCTTTACTTACATTTGGATTTGAATGGTTGCTTGCATCATTAGCTTGACAAGTAGCTATTTAGTATGTGCTTTTCTCATTTGATCCATGTTCCTATGACCCATTTAGCATATGCCTCATATATAATTTTTTTTTTTATGGCTTTGTTCATCTTTCTGGGGAACATCTTGACTTAATGTAAGCCTGACTGTATGGAGAACACTCACATGCCTGATACTGGGCCTCTGGGGAACAAACTAATATAAAAATTTCATAATTCAAAAAAACCCTCAATTTTATGATTCCATGATTTGGCCACCCCTTGGAATGAACGAATCTTGGCTTTCATCCTGGATTCCTGACTACTTTGTATTTTATTCTATGCTAATATAAAACACAAATGCAGTGTTTCCAGTACCCTTTGTTCAAACTTTTAATTAAAAATATTGAACTTGATAAGTTATACAGAAAGTTTTTCAGGTGCTTAATGCTGTGACTTTGATTCCTATATTTTCTTTTCCCCAAAATAAAATGTTACTAAAATTGGAATGCTATATTGTAATGTGATGGATGTCCAGTTCAGCATGGAAATTCCTCACTAAAAATTTACTGAGAATATTTTTTTTAATCAGAACACAGGTCCCCTGTGGGGGACAACATGCTGATGGGGCTATTGAAATTGTTATAATTTGTTTTTATCGTTGTTAGATGACTATGACTATAGAAAGTGTGAGACTTGAGGCTGTAGGGGATGTTAAAAGTGACAACTAATTTTAACTGTGTGCATGACCATTAGCTCTGTCTCTAGGATGGTACAACCTAGGAGGAGGTACCTATTTGTGTAGAGAAATAGAAATTTAAAAATAGCTGTTTATTAAGAAACAATAAATCCCTTACAAATAGAATTTGTATATAAATAATTGAATATATTTTTGATGCACCAAAACATCTAAATATTTATGTGTTGCAAAATCTTTGCTGAAAAGCATGATGAGGTAATTTCTATGTGTGCTTGCAATCCCCATTGTATAGGGATGAGTAAAGTCCTGATTATTGATGGTTTACTGTATAAGTATTGAGCAGAGTAGGAGTGAGAAGGGAAACAAAGAGTTCAAAACAAACTGCAGAATATAGTAACAATTACTTATTTTTTCATGACACATGAGTTACTACTTTTACCTTTTCAAACCTATGTCTGAAATTATGTTCCACTGGAACCTATTTTCCTTCAATATATACATTTTCCAATCCTAATTTCTTGAGGCTGACATGTTTCCAGTACTTTTTGGATGACTGGTAGTGGAACAAACAGTAGAGGAGCTTCCTTTAATGGAAAGGACCTAGCAATAGCTATAAGAGTCACCAATTAGACTGACTGCAGGAAAATTATATTCAACAAAATCCAGTGATTGCACTGAAATGATTCTTCACAAGGCTAAATTTAAAACAGATTTTTAAAGACTCAGGAAATAACTACAGAAGGATAAGAACAAGTGCAGGAAAATTATTTTCAGCAATGTGCAATGACGGCACTGAAAAGCAATTAATTGTGACAGTAAATTTAAAATAACTTTTTTTACATTCAGTTTGAGATTGAGGGACTACTGAATGTCTCCTATAACATTCAATGTTTTGTTTGAGATATTGTTTGGTGTTTCTGTCATTGCCATAAAAAGGATGAGAGCTTTCCTTCCAAGCCCAAATTTCCGTGTATAATCTATTTAGCATTCAGTGATACCTCATTATCATCACAGACTAAATGAAGCAGAATGGTGTAGTAGCTTGGTTTGCATTATTCTACTCCATGATTCCTAACCCTAAACTTAATTCAGTTTAACATAGCTGAATTGTTACTGTCTTTTGCAAATTGGGTTGATGTCCTTGCCTTTCTTCTTCTTCCAGCACTGATTTAAAGCAACACTGTAAAACATTGTGCATTGGGTTGACCCCAGCTGGGGACCAGGTGCCCACCAAAGCTCCCCCCGCTTAGTAGGGCGAGAAAAAAAAAAAAAAAACCATACTAAAAGATTCCTGGGCTGAGAAAAGGACAGGGTGGCATCACTCATTAGTCATTACCACAGGCAAAACAGATTTGACTTGGGGAACAGAGAATAATTTGTTACTGAGCAAATGGGAGTAGGATAATGGGAAATAAAAACAAATCTTACAAGATGTCCCCAGGGCTCCTATAGCGAACAGGGGCAGGGGATGAGGAATGGGGTTGCAGTCCGTTCATCTCACATTGTGTCTGATGGACACAGCGGAAGGTCCCAGCAGCTTCTCACAGAAGCCACCCCTGTAGCCCTCTCTTCACCATAACAATGCCAGTCAGTACTTCCCCCATCCCCACAACCTGGAGATTGCAAATATGCACAAAACTGATCTCTTTATGCTTTTCAACAATGAAATAATAGTAAAAAATATGGTACAAGCCTTTAGAGGAAAAAAGAAACAGAATTTTTGTAGGCTATTGTAAATGTTAGAAGTAGATATAAATAATAAAATTAAATAATGACTTACGAATTCCACAAAGAAAAATCTGTGCCACTTTAATTATTTTTTAGTTTATTTTTGTTTCTGCAAAACTATAAAATTCAGAGGGTTTTGAGTTAGCATTCAGTCTTCAATCCACAATAGTAAAATACTACTGTGAAAAATGTTAGCATATATTGTGTTCTGAATTTTCAAAGTACCTAATCTTCTTTTCTATCATATATAGAAAATAATGGAAGATCCTATTAATATAAAAACTAGCTCACAATATAAACTGGAATTTTTCTATAAGTAAAAAATTTTAAAAATCTTTACTTTCTCATACTTTAATTTCACCATTTATCTTTAACTCTTTTAATCTAGAGGTTGCTAAAACTGTATGTGTTGTGTAACTGAGCCACCCTTCAGAGAAGAAGGTCCCTGCTTTTTCTTCTCCTTCAGTGATATTAAAAGAAGGAAATTTTATTCATCCCTCTTAGACTCTGTAAGTCCTCTCAGCCAACTGAATATATATAGCAAAAACCAGCCTCCATTTTCTGTAAAAACAAGATCCTAACAAGATTCCTTTTCTGTCTCCTTTACTGAAAAAAAGTCAAAATAAGTGACAAAGAACTGAGGGCAATTTTTTTTTCAGATCCCCATCACTCTCCTGGTAAGTTGCAGAAAATTTAGACAGAGCCTGGAAGAAGACATTTCATGTTCATAATGACTCCTAAAGGAAGCAGTCTCACTCTTTCACTGAGCTATTTTACCTGCAAGACCACACATAACTCGGGAGAATAAGGTTTTTTGCATCACTCAATAATTTACTTCCAGATAACTTTTGTCATCCCATCATGTTTATCTCCAAAATATTCTTTTTATTAATAAATGAAAAAATTCTCTCTTAATTGTTTGCAGTCTGCTCCCTGTGTATTTAGAAAGAAAAACAACAGAAAATATATTAAATCCATGAAAATACTGACTGTGTGAGGGAGATGATATAAATTTTCTTATTTGGTTAATAAATAAAATAAGTAGAAAGGCAATTATCCACCCAATTCCATAGACAATCTTCTACAGAAATTGTAGAATTGGTACAGGCACTGGATCCTTTATCATATGAAAGAACTAATGTGTGCTGCTCGTTTTAGCTTTCAAGCCTGCCTACAAGTCAGTAGGCAGATAAGTATTTCAGAATCTGTGATTGAGATCTGCCCTTATAGTGTGCCTTCAACAAATTACAGAATATAAAAATAAATTTCCTGTAAGAGTACTGATGATCTCTTCTGGGAGAATCTCAAAGAGAGCCTTTTGATTTTCTACAAGCAGTGTCTTCAATATCCTTGAAAACCACCACTCTAACTATTTCAAAACAAACCTGTGAGCGAAAAAATAAAAATGGAAAACCTACTTATAACATTTAAAATGCTCCATTTCATTCAAATTCTGTGGTCTTTTATTGCCTAAAAAAAGAAGGCAAGTGAATGGTAATAACACTGGATTTTCTAAATGGCCACATGCTTTTAAGAAAATCTGTCTCGGCTCCTTAGCCACTGAGTTTCAGATGTTTGTAGTGGCAGAACTCTTGCTTTACTTTTAGCCAGCAAAAACAGCAACCCAGGATATAAACCCCTGTTTCTTATCTAATCTCTCTAAGGGGCAACTATCTTCAGAGAAGCTTATTATCCTCTGGAATGGATAAGAACTGCTTAACAGTGCAGACACTGGACAGTTGTGAGGGGATTAAAATGCGTTCAATGCCAAACTAATTTCTCAATTTCAAGCAAATGAATCTCAGCAAACATGGCACACATGTAAGTGCTAAAATGGCAGAAAATCGGCACTATCAGAAGCAGTATGTAGTAGGAGAATGTTTTCCAGGGACAAGTCTTTTTGGAGAAAGCCAGAATTTGCCTTCTCTTGAACAACCCTAGAATTACAATGACACAGCTGAGACCAACCAACCTTTCTAGGCATCACAGACTGCAAACTGGATTCGAATCCATGCATTCAAATCCAGATGCAAAGGTAAAAGAGCTGTATTCCATGGTGCATGCAAAAGCAAAGACTATGTCATAAAAAGGCTAAATGCTTTACTCATATCTCTGTACATGACTAAAAGTAAAGTTCATAAAAAAGGATTATGAAGCTACAAGCCTCAGTGATTTCAATCGTATTAACCCTCAGGTCTTTGCTTTGGTTCTTGATTTCAATGGAACTGCAAACCCTCCTCAGCAACACATGTATGAAACATACTAGAACAGAGAGCAGTCCTGAGATCAGGACCCAGTGTTTGGGAAAGAATGATAGCTGCTCACTCTAAATGAACAAGTGCATGCTCCTCTTCCAGTGGGCTGGCAGACGTTCAGCTGTCCCCAGGGGAGCAGGGCTCCAACATGCACTGTGGCTGCTTGAGAAGACAAACCCATCACTCTGAAATACCCCACTTCCTTCTTCCCCCAGATTTATGTACTGAGCATAAAGCCATATGGTCTGGAATATCCCTTTGGTCAGATGGGGTCACCTGCTCTGGCTGTGTCCCCTCCCAGCTCCTTGTTCACAGCCAGCCCCCTCGCTGGTGGGGTGGTGTGAGGGAAAGAAAAAGCCTTGATGCTGTGTGAGCACTGCTCAGCAATGGCTAAAACATCCCTGTGACATCAATGCTGTTTCCAGCACAAATCCAAAACACAAATCCAAAATCAGCTCCACGCCAGCCAAAACCACAGTACACAAGGACGAAGTCTCATTTAAGGGATAATGTGTTTGAAAAATTTACAAGCAATGTTTACACATACACATATAGGTATATCTCATTGACAATATTAAAGATAATTGTATTTCTCTGTCAAGCTAAGGCTATGTATCTTAAGTCAAGGAGTATGCAGCCTCAGGAGTTTTTAATATTTTTCTTTGAGAATTACTGACTGAATTAAACATCCAGAAAAATTGCATTGAAAATTGCATCATAGTTATGTTTGACAAATGTACAACAAGATCAAATTTCTAAGCATACAAACCACACCACAAGTATAAGAAACAAGAGGAAATAAAATGAGGACACAGGCAGATACCTCATGAACTTTCAAAATCACCTATGGGTTCATCCTGTCTGAGTAGCCCTCTAGGCTGTATTGTTCCCCCTCAGATTTGTTCAAGCAACCTAGTTTCATATAATGTGAATACCACAGCAGGGACCATTTTGTAATCATTGTTTGCAGTTGAAAATACTGTTGAATAGTTTTGTTTTTTTGTTTCATGTGTTCATGAGAATTGCACTACTCTGCTTTCTAGTTCTTCCTCCTTTTTTCCCTGTAATTAACAGACAAAACTAAAAGAAAACATTGATTTGGGTATCACTACTGAGCTTGTTATCCATTCTTTTCTACCTGAATCTTTGAAATAAATTTATAGTTTGCATATAAGAAATTAAGTGTATATTAAAGTTAATAGCAAATTATGTAATTTAAGACAAATTTATAAATCTAAGCATCAAACCCAAATAAATTCCATATTTGTCCAAAACTATCAGGGAATATTGAATGAGCAATGGATACTCATCCATGGCTCATCCTTACTCTACATACTTAAAAAAAATCAGCAGGCTTGTGGACAAGATTGTATACAGTTATGAGATAAGGGACAATTACAGAAACTTCCCTCTTTAGATTCCCAGGCACTAGAGAAGCAGCATCCTGCACCTCATGTGGAATATTGAAGACAGTGACCTAGTTGCTCTTGCCTGAAACTCAACCAGGCCAGTAAGCTCCTTCCTCCTTCATTACAAATGCATGAACATGCTCCTCTGTGTTCTGCCAGGATGGTCCAAGGAGGCAGGACATGGAGGAATTATGCTTTATTGTTAATTTACTTGTAGAGGTCAAAAATCTTGAGTAAAAAGGTCTAATAGTGCTGAGATTATTGAAGAGGAAATTGCTGAAGCTAAAGCTAAATGTTTGGTCAAACAGTGTAGTCAGGAATTAAGAAACTACAACTAAGTATTTTCATGTATCTGTCTATATCATCTATATAATCTATATCATCTCTATCTCTATCTCTATCTATCTATATCTATATCTATCTATCTATATCTATGTATGTACCTATATCTATTATGGTTAAGAAAAAAGTATAGATTGCGAACATTTATGGTACTAGAATAATCAATCCCTTCCGCATCCAGGTGGCAGAAATACACATCCGATTCGTGCAGTAACTTTGTGTTGCTTTGGGTATTGAACTAACAATTACTCTGTAAAAAATAAAAATCTCAGTTGGAGTTTTGGATAAATAGGTTATCCTGCAAAAAATTTGCTTCCAATATTACACATCTATTGCAAAGTTTTAATAACTTCTTTTGTTGATGAAAGCTTCAGATTTTCTGCATTTACTGAAAATTTGGGCATTTCAACTGTATCACACCCTTCTGCAGTAAAGATCTCAATTCTCTTCAGAAAAAAAGCATCTTTTATTTGGTCTTTAACCTCAATTTCTTTTGTTGGTAACAAGTTTCTTCCACAGCACTGTGAAGTCAGTGTGAAGAGGTGTTAGTGACCTTAATAAGAACTGAGTGGAGCTTAAAAATGTCTATTTCTGATTTTTCCCCTCAGTCTTTAGTCTTAGTGTTTCATCTTCCTTTTTCCAGATAATCAATGATTCCAACATTTTTTGTAATTGTTAGATAGTACAATACAAAATCCATTGCTGTAGTAATTCAAAGTTAATTTACTACTAGTACTTACAGTTATAATAACCTCAAAATCTAAAAATAACTTGCTAAAATTACATATCTATCCTAGTTTTAGAAGAGACCTAAAATTTATTATTAATGTTTTTACAAAAATCCTGGAAGAAGACCTGAAGGGATAAGAATATTTTAATGTTATTACAGTCTTTTCCTATCTTTATCTGCAAATTGCAACACTTTTAATATTACAACTATGTAAAAAAAATTGATGTTTTTGAAAGTGTTGTGGAATCCAGGAGACTTGCAAGGAGAGATTATTTAATGTTTTTATTTTAATAAAAATAAGATGTCATAAAAATGATTGATACTGCTTTCTCATAATACCACATTAAAAAAAAATTGTCTTTCCTGTCTTCATGTCTTCATTTTTTTTAGTAAAGTAAATTAAAAAGTAAGTCTGTGGTGTTTCAGACATGGAAGTACCCTGGGAAGTTTCTTCTCTCTGTATTGGCATCTTTATACAAGAAATCCTGTCCCTCAATTTACTGACTGCTTTATTTTGGAATTTTGGAACTTCTACAACTGCTGATTTCTTTTTCTTTTTTTACACAATAATGGCACTCATATTTTTGTTTCATAAAAATGAAAATAGATTTTGGTTTAATTTGTCAAACTTGTTATAAGCCCAGCCAGTAACTAAGCACCACGCAGCTACTTGCTGCTTGCGGAATCAGAAGGGTGAAAGTGAGAAAATTAATGAGTTCAGATAAAGGAAGTTTAATAATTTGAATAAATTAAATTAAATTAAATTCAAATAAACTAACCAAAATGAGATAGAATGCACACTTCAATACAGAGGAAAATAGCTAGCTTGTTCTGTTTAAAAGATACAAAAGTTAGCATTGGTACCCCAATGATTTTGCAGAAATATATGTCCTGAAGTAAACAAGAGTTTAAAATCACCTACTCTTGGCTGATTTAGCAAGGTAGCCTGACCTAGTGAGATGGCTCTGTGTTGCAGTTTGCAGAGTTCTCTACTGATGTGTTCTTTTAAAACTGGGATTTCTTTAATATTAGTACTGTAAACTTAATTAAAAAAAAATAAAATTGAGATTGGCAGCAGATGGGTGTCTGTATGTCTTCTCAGCACAAATGAGCATTTTATACTGAGGATATGGCCTTAGTAGAGGCCTTACATAGATTAAAAATAGGTTACCTTCACTATAATTTTTGCTGTAACAGCAGATTTCCTAAAAAGTAAACAGAAATAGCACACTGTAATTACTAAAAATTTTCTAGTCACTGGGATGGTACTTGAAAAATTCTGAAGGACATTTTGCAATATATATTCTCCTTTCTTAGTGGGGGCAATTCTTTTTTTAACAAGTGTTATCTTAAAAATGGCATTAAAATAACTTTTTTGGACAAGATTTAAAAGCAGCCTTCTTCAGGGATATAGTGTGGGAAGTAAGGGGAATAAAGAGAAAAGAGAACTATTATTAATGGGATTTAGTCATCCTGGAATATCTGTTTGTGCTTTTAATTAAAAAAGGTAAGATTTTTAAGATTTATCAATACTTCTGTCTCAAAGGAAAGCCTTTTTTTCTCCATTCCTCACTGCAAGATGATGAGAAGGAATTCCAACTTTCACCTTTCTTAGTGACATGATCTTAATAAAATTTATGAGTTTTATAAAAATAAATGATGTGTAAAGGAAATTCAAGCTTGTTCAATTCAGATTAGGTTGCGGTGGGTTGACTTTGGATGCTAGCCAAGTTTACCCTCAGCTGCTCACTCACCCCATCTCTAGAGGAATGAGAGTAGGGAGACAAGAGTGAGAAAATGAAATGGTCAGTATGAAGGCACTTTAATAGGTGAAGGAAAGAAAAGGAAAAAACACCCAAGTGAAGCTTTAGTTGCTGAGTTATCACTCTATATGCTGTTGGAAAATGCCTTTGGCCACTCTGAGCCAGCTGCCCCAGCTGTGTCCTGTTCCAGCCTCTTGCCCATCCTTCAGCCCAGTCACTGGGGCAGTGACAGACTGGGCAAAGGAAAAGGGTTTGATGCTGTGCAATCATGTCTAGCAATAGTTATCAGCACTGTCATAGTCACAGATCCAAAACAGCCCAACAGGGGCTTTTGTGAAGAAAACCAACAGCTAGTGGACTAACCCGGCATTCATTCTGTTGTGTGCATTGCTCTTCACTCTGTTTACACATCAAACCACACTGAACCAACCAGCAGTGAAAACAGGTCTACACAAGATTTTCTGTTAAAGTCACTGACCAACTTTCAAGCTTTATAGGAGTAAATCTAGAGGGAAAGAGGCTGTGGAGATGGTTAAATGCAGATTGTCACTGGCTATTACTCCCATAAGCTTTACGAGTAGCTGATTATATTGCACACAGTTGTACATTCATTAAACAATATGATTGTTTAAGTAAATTTTTGCTGTTTAGGTTACAGATGTTTCATTCAGTGTATAATCAAGGCTAATAAAACATAGTAATATTGAATAATTGGTCATGCCATTATTAGATTTGACTCAGCATACTTGTGCGTTTATAAAGGCTCTAGATACAGATGAAGCTTTATTCTCTTGAAACAAATAATTCAGATGATGAGGTAAGTGCTTTCTCTGGTTTCATTACAATTCTTCTATTTGCTGATTTACTTTTTTTTTTTTTTTTTGATGTTTGTTTGTTTGTTTGTTTGAGGATGGATGAAAGCATTTTAAAGGGGAGCAGAGAAAGCAGCCAGGACTCATTCCTCCAGTCTGAAACTAAAGAAACTAGACTATTTCTCTGTAGCACTCGGTATTTTCAAGCATCTTCGTGTCAATAAACAGTATGAAAGAAACTTTGCCTATCACAGGATGAGGATGGCCACCAACAAATTCAGAAACTTGAAGATCCTTCAGGCCAGGTGGAAATGCAAATCCCTCTGAATTCTATACCTGCTGTGACGTGTTAAGAGTAAAGTATTCAGATCTCCAGGAAGGAATATTACATCTTCAGTGGAAAGATTAAAAATCAACCAGAACAACTTATAATAAACAATGTGTAAGTTCTCTGAAATGATCCACTGTCTTATTGGAGGATGTAACCATTTTCCATTTAAATAACGTAACTGATGGCCTCGTCAGTATTTGCCCACGATGAAATGAAGGACTGTATGGAAGCTTTACTGCACGGCAGAGTAGCTGAGTAAGCCCCCATTGTGAGATCCCCAAATGAAAATAATTCAAGAGGTATAGAAGGATGTATTTTTACTGTGGATACTAAGAATATTGTGTTTCTGCTGTAGAGATATCACTAGAAAACATGTGCCATGCTACCTGCTAAACTATACCTTGGGTTTTTTTCAGGTTTTTCCAAAGAAACATGTCCCTGGGGGCTGAGATCTATCTGTGTATTGACAGAGTGTTGCTACAGCTCCTTGCCACTTCCCCCCTCACAGTTCTAGAATATCTGTATTCTCCATTTGTTTTGCAATCCAAATACTTGGTGAACTTGAAAATCAGAAATCCCTTTGGGTTTTTTGAAGAGCTGATTCACTTTCTGACCTCCAGATATTGAAAATAGGAATACACTGTTACACATATTGAAAGTAGGAATACATCCCCCTCACTACATGGCTACTTATAATCAGCTCACAGAAGATACTGGCACTTTCTGGAGAGACTCTAAATGGTAGAGTCCTGGTGTTAAATATTTATAATCCAGACACAGTTTGTATGAATATAAAATGAGTGCCACTAACTGAAGCATTCTCATTTTGAAAAGCCATTACAATTTACAATTAACTTGAGAAAATTACATAAGACCTACTATCTGTTTGTCCTCTGGCATTAGTGTTCCAGGGAAGGTCTTATAATTTTCCATTAGCTGTAAGGCTTGTGATATGGTTTAAAGTAAGAAATCATTATAATGAAAATTTAGAGTGTTGGTTTGCTTTTTTTTCTGTTTGCCTTCTTTTTAGTTTTTTTCTTCATTTTTTTTTAATTTATACTACTGCCTTGATCCCAATACGTGATATTTAAAAAGATGTTAGTGTGCATTCCAACCAAATATTCTGCAAAAATACACTTTCTTTGAGTGGAGAACGTTTTGTTCACATGCTAAAAAGCAATGTGTTCACTCTTTTTTCAGATCAGAAATCATTACTACAGGTACACTGTTTATGATACATATTAACAATAAAGAGAATTTTTCCAAAGAGAATTTTAGTAGAAAAAATGCATTACACAATACAATTCTGGATGTGACAATGCAATAACCCCTTATTAGACTGGGGGTTTCCTTTCAAGTTTAACTTCTAAAAATGTCATTATGTAGGCACCCTTAGAGAAGCAAATGAATCAGATTCATTTTTCTTTCTGTTAAGTATGAAACAAGGAGGATAATAGCTACATTTTTCTAGAGGTGAAGAAGCAAGAAAGCACAAAATGAGAAGAACAAAGAAGGTCAAACAGAGGCTCAAAGCCTCTTCTCATTGCGTATGAAAATGGGCTCTGAGGCTGTACCAAAGCAGCAGTGTGCTCACATCTGGTTTGTGGACTACAGCTCTAGTTCTGTAATGAAATCAAACATCACATGAAGCTACTTCTTTTAGAAACTGCTCAGGAAAATCAGGGCTAGCATTGATCTCCCGCCCTGCAATGCTGTCCCAGAGGTAGTTCCTGGAAAAGTCTGGATTGTGAGTCCATCACGGGAGGCAGCAAACTCACTGGCCTCTCAGATGTGACCTCAACAGTTTGTGAAGAAGTGATTCTCCTGTCCACTCTTCAGCAATCTCCATTCCACTCTGCCCTTACTCAGTCCACTCACAAAAATTCTCCAAAGTATGTAAAATGGTCCACATGGATTAAACTGTGTCAGAAATATGAAAGCCTAATGTAGCTTCTGGCACCCACTGAGTTTTAAACTATGAATTCTTGTTTTAGAAAACATTTTAATAAAGGTAGTGTTCAAGATACACAAGACACATCATGTCTTTCAAAAATCAAAATTGCTGGTAACGGCAGCTATTTAAGATCTGTGTCTCGGATTTGTGCTCATGTATCTGAGTTTTTTAAGGATTTTATTTCATATTTATACAACTGAAGTATTGAGCTGTACTCCTCCAAGCCCAATTATTTGTATGACATAAAGGTACCTTGGAGGTCTTCATGAGTGTTTTTTTATACTACTCCACTCAGGACATCTGTCAAAACAAGTGAGATTTAGATGTTCTGAGCTGAGACTGAGTACAGATACCTGAAATATTAGCAGCATGGAATTCTTTGCCACAGCAAAGGCAGCTAATGCAAATAATGTTCACATTCTGGAAAGCAAAACAAGCTGAAAACACAGACCCCAGTAATAAGCAGAATAAAGAAAGTATTTTGAAAATATTACATTCAAAGTCTTTACTTTTATCTTACATATCTATGCCAGTTTGTTAGATTAGAATGATAATATTTAACATAATAATATTTAAAATTCGATTAAATGTTTATTTTGTGTTAAATTTGACTCACTAGAAAGGAAAGGTAGGTATACTGAGAGTCACATCTTCTCACGTGACTTTGATCTCAGAACATTTTCTGAACACAGCCTACTTTTTATCATTAAGTGAAGGAAATTTATGATTAGAATAAAGGTTAACAGCTATCTTCTCAGCTACATGAGCACAAATAGGATTTACAGATCATAAATAACTGCTGGTGCCAGCAAATTTAAATATTGAAAGACCTGATGTACTTTGTATCTTGAACATTACCTTTATTAAAATGTATGCTAGATTAAGAATGATTCATTAAAAAAAAAAAGGAGATAGTTCTATGAAAAAAAAAAGAAAAAATCAAGTTTGCTTTAAAGAAGAGCAGAAAAAGCAACAACAGCTGTTTATTCATTATTCAGATGTGATATGGCAAATTCATATGACAAATGTCTCTCCTTTCCACACAAATCACTATTTGTTTGGTTTTTTTCTGAAGCCTTCACTATGTTACATTTGTGCTAAGTTTTTCTGAGTCCTAGAAAACTAACCTCATCAGAGTATGGCTCTGAAAAGGAAGAGTTTGTGGTTTTCAAAATTGAAAGCAAAGCTCTCAAGACTTTTAAGTATTGCCTTATACTTTTCCCAGTTACTTATAGTTTTGGGAAATGTTCCTGTTTATCAAGGTTTATCAAGGCTTCCTGTTAGATTCTTATCCATTTAACAGGATTGTTCTTTGGGTATTCCTTGGTAAGAATCTATCCTTGATTAACTAGTATGCACATACATTTATACAAATGCATACACTTATGTATGTATATATAAACTGCAGCCAAAATATTCATCACTTCAGAGAAGGTTGAAAAGAAAAAGCTTTGTTTGTCTTAAAAGTCTGAGTCTCATATTGTTTGTAGAATGCTGTTTCTTTGCACTTTGAAGCAACTAAAAATTTGGCAAAGAATTCGTCCAAGTGTCAAGAAGATGATTTTATTGTCCTTCTGCAAAAGATCCTAGATTTGTTTGTTTTCTGATTTTGTAAAAGATCTCTCAGAATTCCACACAGTTGAGCTGCCTAAAAAGTCCCATTTCTCCTAACTACAGACTTCCCAGAAGGGCAGACACTGAGTTTGAGCTTTCCTGAAATTTTTCTTCTCTGCTCCAGGAGGCATTATGGTACAAAACACCAGAACTGAGAGCCTGATCCCCCCTGTCAGGTGAGGTAGCATTCAAGAAAAAAACACATGTTCTACTTGTAAATGAGGAAGATGCTGAACTCAGGACAACAGAATGAAGTGTCTCCACAGACAAAGTGCACATTGTTGTAGTTACAGGCAGTTAAGAGAATTGATAATGGTAACTCCTGTCCTCTTCATTTTGTATAAGAGAAGTGGAAGTTCTCTTGACCTATTTTGAAGATACATTCAGGAGAAAAAAACACAACTTGTGGGACACCTATTTTGAACTTAAGAATGTATCACATGCTGCCAAATCCTCTGAGGAAAAAAAAAATGCCTTTGGGCTTCTGTAATTAGCATTCACATTAACTATTTCTTGGAAATCTGGACATTACCTCTGCACTTCAGCAGTTCCAGATGTGCAAGTAGGTGTAATAATTTCACTTTATTTTACAGAGGGAATACTAAATTATATGCCTTAACATCTGCTATATCTTTTTTACATAGTGGAAAACATAGAAATCCTTAAAAAACAAACAGTATTTTTTTTTCTGTTCAAAAAATACTGAATATTTAAGTGAAAAAGAACATTTTGCCAAGAACTGACTGATGTTTATGAAAAGTAATACTGAGTAACAATGCATTCAGTGAAGGAACTAGAGACACTGTGGCAAAAGAATAGAATGAGGGCTTGTAGTTGAAATCTGGTTTCCATAATCACAGAGCATTCAATTTAATGTTATATTGACAGGAACAAAAATTATGTGCTTCTTAAAATTTGGCTGCTTGATCCAGCACTTGAACACAACAAAGTCCTTTCAGAACAGGTAATCTTTTGTATAATCTTCATATACTCTTGGGAGCATTTATTCCCACTTATATTGAGGAAGTTGGTGCTGGGTGGCAATAAATCTCATTGCAGTACAATTTCTACAAGCTGTGCTCTGTTCCCTAGGTTGTCTGAAAAGTTAAAAATGTAGAAAATTCATATTTTGCCTGGCTGTAAAAAGAGACACTGCCTACCAGTCAGTCAGGAGACAACATCTGCCAGCCTCACCAAGATTCAGGCATTCAAATAAAAACCAGATTCAAAGGTTCTGAAAAATACTGCCAGGATTTGAAAAAGATGTGATAGCAAAAATCAACAATTTATTAATTAGTTATGAAGATCTGCAAACATTTATTTAGTATTATCTCTACATAATTCCTCCCGGAATAACTGTTTGGAGTCATTCATTTGTAATTGCTACCTTCAGGAAAATAAAATACTCCTAAATATGAGACAGAGAAGGATGAATATTTTCTCATGAGCTCCTGCTAAAATTTCACTGATAAACATGGCTATATTCTATTCCATTCATCTTTCAAAAGTGATATCCATTCATGTGTAGGAAGAGCATGTTTAATCTATTTCACAAACAAAAGTCATTTACTTCCAGAAATTTCCAATGCAATTAGTAGTGACACACTTACCTATTGTGCACCCTATAAAACCCATTCTTGAAATCAATCACAATGTTCAGCAAAATGTGTGTAATTCAATAAAGTTTTAGAATTAGTAGACTGAAGGAAATATGATATCTGAGCTGTATAGGTAGGAAATTGCAGTGCGTTTTGCACTTGTATGTGAGAGCAGAAGTACTGTACTCAATGAACTCTTCACTCTGACTAGCTCAGAAAGTGCTAATGGCTCTACTTTGCCTATTTTGTTCCGAGTAGAAGTACAGTTTTGAAGCTAATCCCCTGCTTGTCCCCATTTACCATGTGCTGCTTCACAGCTGAGGGCAAATCTGGTGTTCATTAAATATATTTTTTTCAAAGGCAACTAAATCATAAGCTTTTCTCTCTAAGTGCTTCAGTGCTATTTAGGGGCATTATGCTCTGAAGCAATCTGCAGGTTCTGCACGACAAGATCTTCCACCATGTACTTAAAATTTTTTCCTTATAAAAAGAGTCCAACCTCACAAGTAGCTATAATACTCAACCCACAGAAAGAGTTGAATCACTCAATCCAGACTGAATTTAAACCAAAATAACCCCCTACTATCATATGGAGGGAGTGGGAGTAGCCAGTTTCAGTCACTTGTGTTTACACATCCTTTCCCATTGTGCTGCACTGCCTCGAGATTGAGGCATAGAGATATACTAAGTTTAATGTTTTATCACTTAAATAAACTTTGATGATTTTAGAAGTTGAAAACCCTATTGCTTAATTTTTTTAGCAATGGCAAGAACTTTGACAGGAAAACCAGCAGTTTCTTTCCTCATTCCATCTTGAAATAGAAGTCAAAATTAGTCCTATATTTGCTGTTACAGCTAAATAGTTTATTGCAAAAAAATCTGGAAAGAAAGTGGAGTAAATTATTAACACTTTTTTGTAAGACATGTTTCAAGTGTTTCTGATTCCTGATAATCAGAAATAAAGTTTTTTAGTGTCTCTGACTTCCTATGAAATAAAGATAAGGAAGTCATTGTTTGCTATGTACTGTGGCACAGAGAGTACTTTAGTAGTGCTTTAAGAAATCATTTTAAGAGTGGATATTTGGAAAAAAATGGTATTACTTATCCAGGAATCTGATTACAGGAAAGTGGATTTATAGAAACTTTGATCTGCAAGGAGCCTCATAAAAGCCAATATCTTTCTCTTGCTGTAACAGTAAGATCCTACACTGATAATTGATAGAAATCATGGAACATACACATAAAAGCAACTCCTACAAGGTCACTGCATAGCACTTACTATTATATATATATATATATATATATATATATATATACAGAACTAACTAGTTCTGCATATGTTTATACAACATTACCTAAGTTGTATAACTATGTATAACATAACCTAGTTGTATAAGTCCTTAGCTTCAGATCTTGAAAAGTGCTGGTGATAGTAATGAGAGTGATAATTTAGAAAAAAATATATTTCCTGTAAAAACTTTTAAATGAGGAAAAATACTGTTTTAATTGATATAATATTGTTTGCTGTGAATTTGCCTGTTATTTGCTTATCACATTTGATTTTCCCTCAGAATGAAAGGAAAAAAATCCTTCTAAGAGACTAGGGTTTTTGTTATGAAAATATTTCAGATATATGATGTATCCTTCATTTTACAAAATGTCAACATTCAGTGTACAAAAAGAGAAAGAGGACTGAAGAAGTTTGCTACTGAAAATCCTTAAAAGTTAAAAAAAAGACAATTTTATAACCAGAAGCTAAACCTTCTCCTCTGCTAATCCAGACAGTGTTGGTTAGATAGGGATTGCCTATGTTTGTGCTCTCATTAAAGTCACTAGGAATTAGCAACTGAAGTTGATTAGTCAAGCGCAAGTCATTGGTCCCTTGAAGCAGCAAATCTGCCTGGCAGAGGCCTGCAGCCACATGGAACAGCCACAGCTCTTGCATGACTGGGAAGGGAGGTGGTGGGGGGTTGCATTGCCTGGTAAGAGGGATGCCTTGAACATCCTCTCGTCTGCCACGGCAGGTAGGAGAGAAATGTAAAGACAGCAGCAGAAAGCTTTCACACAGGCAGACAGAGCATACTCACGACTGAGATATAGAAGATTGATCTTGCAATTGTCTCAAAACTTCCTTGAATCATGAAACATCTTTTTTATCTATTCACCAGCATTGCACAGTAATAGGTACACTGTAAAGGAATTTATTGTCCTCAGGAACATTTGATGACCATTTCCACAATTAATAATGAGACCTAGTTTTAGACAGAGTTTTCAATAATAAACCTGAATCCTTCACAAATGAGGTCTCATAATCTCCATTTTATAAACAGAGAAATGGATGTACAAAAATGATTTAGTCTTGTCATCATTGTTGAAGCTGGACAGGGACATAAACCAGGAAAATTTCCACTTTCTTCTTGTTCAGAAGAAGGGCTACATAATATTTGCAATACGTGCACCTCAGGGCTGAGACAGTGCCACAAGGGCTGGAGACACCTGTCTAGCTCGTACACCCCAGCACTCGTGCCTGGGGAATTCCCAGGCAGAGTTTAGGACTGACTTGGACTTCTCCAGAACAAGGGGTAGGGATTTAGGGAGAATTGACATTAGGAGAATAATGTAACAGGTGTGTCTGGGGAGTGAACAACAACTGGACCAAACATTTGGGGTGAAAACAAACATTCTGGGGAGTAACAGGAGCAAACCGTTGGGAAGATAACTTAGCAATAACGTAACAAAAACACACCACCACAAGACAGCAAAACAATTGGTGGATTTTGCCTTAAATTTCCTGGAAAGAATGGGCTTTCACTTCCTTGTTTTATGCTTGTTCAGAAGTGAGTGTTTAGCAACAGTAGGGAGTGAAGGTTTTGTTGAAGAAATAATAGCAGGCTGATGGTAGGCACAGTATGGTACTTCTCTGGTCTGCATTCAGCCCAGCAGGAGCACCAGCACAGCAGCGTTCGCTCACTCATAGCCGTGTGTTAAAATACCACTTAAAGTACCAGTTAAACCCTTTATAATAATCTTTTTATATTGCTATTTCCAATTGATTTTCAGATGAGTCTTCAATGCATGGGTTAGAAGCATGCAAACGTGTCACTATGGGGGAGCTCTGGCTAGCTCTCAGCCCAGCCAGGTGGTCAGAAGTGGCCATTCTCAGAGTGCTGGCAGGGTGAGAAATGGTGCAAAACAGAGCTGCCTTCTGCTCTCTGCCCTCCCTGTGTAACCTCGGTGTCTAGGTTTGGAGAAAGAACCAGAGAAGGCTCTCCCTGAGATCTTTATTCTCCAAAGGTTGGTGCAAGAGAGGGCAAACAGGCTCCCACGCCGCATTTTAAACTGGTGATAACGGGGTAGGTTTCCAACCAGTCAGGGACACAGCGGGAAGGGGGGAGAGGAGGGACCCCTGGCCTGACATCCAATAGGGAAGGGAGGGGTGCGGGAAGGGTCAGTGCACCAATGGGACATCGAGGAAAAGGGGAATTCCAGGGTGTGGTTTAGGATTAACAGGGATTTCTCTAGAACTAAGGAAAGGGACTAGGAAGGATTGACATCATGTAAATGAGGTCACAGGTGGGTCTGGGGAGTAATGGACAAGAGGGCAGAGGAAGAGAAAAACCTGGGGTAAAATGAAACAAACCAAACATCGAGGGGAGAACAGGAACAAATCATCAGGAGAATAACTTATTAATAACTTATCAAAACTTATCAAAAACCCACTACCACACAAACTCACTTCTTCCCACCTCTCTCTTCATCCACTGAACATTCAAATTTTGAAAAATGCAGGATTTGATATCTTCTCAACTTGTAAAAGAAGCGTTCTCTTTTGGTGCATTTGTTTGCCATCATTATAACACTCAAATTATGTTCAGCAAATAAAAAGGTTGCATGATAATGTGTGTTTATTGTACATTTACTCTGTGTTATATAAATGCTTTTTCTTTTCCGTATGAACCGTCTGTACAAGTATACTTCACTACTTCAATTTTAAATAAACACTAATGCATGTGCAAAACTAAAATTCTTTACAAAGGACAGAGGGCTTTGCTGTTTGTAGCCTCCATGCCCAAAATACTCCAACAATCTTTGCAAATACTAATCACTTTGTAGTTGTCAGTACTCAAAAATGTTTATTTGTTAATAATGAGAATTTTATTAGGTATGTACCTTAATTCTGGAAGTGTCAACCTTCAAGACTAATATGCTGCTCCATGGTTTTGGAGTTTATAGGCTTTGTCATTTATATGTTAGATAAAATAGCAGTAACTTTTATCATGGCATTTGCTTGACATTCATCTCCATTCACTACTATTCCAAAATATCTGAAAAGACAAATTAATGGCTTTGTCTGCCTCTTTCTTATTTAAGATTGTTGCTTTTTTTTCATTCTATGGCCCCTATCAATCTTTCAGACTGAATTTTAAGGAATATTTACATGCACCTGACAGTCTTCAGTTTCCTCTTAGACACATCTAGATTCTGCCTTTTGTAGCTTAAATGAACCCATTAATTCAAATGGTGAACTTAGTGAAACAATGACATAGCTAAATATCTCTCCCACTAATATCAGCAGAAGATGTCTCTGGAGTACTTATTCCAAAAAAGAAATATCTGACAGAGAACAAGAGACATGTGGGCATTAATCAATGTGACATTTTTTGCCCTGTGATAAATATTGGCGGCAGCAAACAACAGGAAGTTATAGCACTCCAAACCAAGAAAGCTCTTGTTCTAGAGAACATGTACTGGGTGTTTATGTCTTGTAGGCTATTTAAAGTGTAAAGCCACAGATACACAGAAGATGTAACATTTTCATGGAATTGACCACGCATTAAATTATACAATTAATTTTGATAATGGAGTAGAGTATCTGTAAATTGCTATAGGGAATTAACCAAATGAAATATTTCCAAGATACAATATTTTCTTTCTTACTTATATACTCAAACTTTGGAGATTAGGTCTAATAGTATCAGCTGGTTTAACTTCTAATAAATAGAATTGCTTATTGTTGCAAAGAAATATTAGAAACTGTGAAATAATGTTGCTAGATTGATTACTAAGAGTGTTGGCCATCAGCCAGTCAAAACATGTGTTGGGATAACATTTAATTCAAAAACCTGAGGCAGAACTCCACCAGAAATCATAACGCATATTGCCTAATTAGAGAATATCAAAATACATAATCTTGGTGACAATGACTCAATGTTAGGAAAATAAACTTGCTATTGCCATTAAAATTCCTTGATTTATGCCTGCTGCACTTTACAGAATCAATAATAAGTAGAACTATTTTCAAACACAAATTTCCTAATAGGCAAATTGCCATACCTGATGAGACCAGTGAGTTTCTGATCAATGCCAGTGCTGCAGGAGTTGCATGACCCACCAGAGCAGCAGGGCTGTGCTCCAGAACAGACACTTGCTGAGCAATGCACACCTGCCCCACACAGCACTCCAAAGTTGGAAAATGCCACAATACAGGAGTTTTTCTCTTCTGACTTTTCACTAATGCATTCAGACACTAAACTTGCTATCCTTATAAACTCAGTATTCTGCCTTATCACAGTTTTACTAACCTCAATACTCACGGCTTTTGGATGACCAACACTTTGCAGTCTTTTTTTTTTTCCGCTGTTACTGAGAGCTATACCTAATCACTATGATTCCAAATACTCATTTTGTTTATAAATTTCAAAATTAAAGAGCAATTATTTGATGATTTTTTAATGTCATTTTAGAGAACTAAACTTTCTGAAAGGCACAGAGACCCCAATGTCTCTTTCCCGCTGTGTATCAGGTTGGAAGTTGGGCAGATCAGAAGTGTTCTTTGACAAGTGGGGATGTCAAAGGTGAACTCACCACTAAAGATCTAATGCAATATCAGTGTAACATGCTGTTAGTTAGTGAACATTTTAAATGGATTTTGTTTCAAGCCACACATTTTGTCTATTTAGTGAAAATTGCTAATGAAAATAGAGAATACAGGACCAAATTGCTCACACTTTGAGCAAGTTTCTTTAGTCTTCTAAAGCAATTGTTTCCAGTAGTTATTGTACAAAGGAAATTATCTGTGAGAAAAAACTACACAGACACAAAACCACCCCCAAATACATACATATGCATATACATATACATATACATGTACATATACATATACATGTACATGTATATGAGCATGTACGTGAACATGTACATATACATATACATCTAAATGAAATACATTACTCAAGTTTTGATTCAGTTAATGATTAATTCAGTTACTTTAGCCCCCCTCTTGACAAAGTGTTAGGAAGCACCTTCCTAATATGGTTTAAGATTTTTCACTTCCCTATTTCCTTCTTTTAAAAGGGGTAGCTGTGTTCTGCAGTTCTCAGAGTAGTACACGATGATGCTGGTTTTGAGTCCTGGCAATCTGACATTGTAATGTTTAGTCTTCTTGAAAAATTCCAGGAATTTGGAGGACTGCAAGTGAGAAAATTGTCTGCTTTGTGTCATTTGTAATTGGTAATTGAAATGAGGCAAACCTGTGAGTAAATATATTTCAAAAATTTTGATAACTATGAGTTAGCTGCTAACCAGTAACTACTAGTTAGCATAAAAAATGGTGCCTGTTTACACTGGAAAGAAGAGGAATTTCTAAAATGCAAATAGTAAGAAATTGTAGGTTGTTAGTTTCTCTTCTAATTCATAATAATTCTCAACCCCACATTTTGTGCAGTTATCTGAAACATATAATATGTGTTATGTTTTTTTAGGTGAAATGGCCAGCATGTCAGTCATTTAACTGAATTTTGACTACATGGCAAACATAGAGGCATCTATAAACACTAGACCTTAAAAATCTTGTTATAGCGGGTGGAGGAAATGTGCAGGTGGCTCAAAGACTGCAAAAATTGCAGTAGTACTATAAAATACAACAGCAAAAATTAGAACATATAAAGAAAATATATTTTTCAAATATAGGTGTTTTTTCTTGTGAGTATACCACACCTAACTCTCTAAGCAATGAGCTATCTTCTCAAACCAAAGCAATGTTCCAATGCTACTGGAATCACAGCCTCAAAAGACACATGAAAAACAAGTAATAAGAAAAATTTAAAAAAAAAAAAGGAAGAAGAAATAATAATAGCACATAAGTGTATTTGTGATTGAATTGTAAGAAATGATTAGTTGTCACAAACAGAAGAACAGTCACTTTTTGAAAGTAAATGTTCCAGTAGCAAATTGGACCCCCTGAATTTGTAAAGCTCATTTCTTAGTTATTTGCTTTGAAAATGTGATTCACAGTGATTTCCTGTAATGATTGAAAGATCCCTGAAGAAGAGAAGCTGATTTAACCTTAAACAATAAATTTCTTATATTGCAGCTACCATTTTACTGACTACGGCTGCTGTTTGCTTTTATTGTGGCATCTGTGTTCCTTTAAAACAATAGCAAGCTTGTTCCAAGTGAATGATGGCTATTAAACACATTGTAAAAATTTCCTTTTCCAGTAGGACAGTTTTGTTTTGAGCATTTCTTCTTTTTCTCTAAGACCAGTGACAAGATATTCAGCTGGTGGAAATCAAAATTCTGAGCAAAGCAAAATTCTGAGACCTTTCTCCAGAGCTGTAAATCAAAGCCATCAGGACAAGTAATAAAACTTACTGGTTTTGTAGTTCAATATCTACAGGGTTTGTTACATCACTAGTAAACAATTTCTACTTCAAGATGTTTTAGAAGTTCTACTTCTGTAAAGAAGCAATTAAAAGACCCATGAACTTAGAAGACAGAAACACACTTAGGGTTTCCTTCCAAGAATTCATGGAAAACATACTTTCTTACTGTTCACTAAAACATACTTTCTTGCTGTTTCAGTTGAGTGTTTCTAATGTGTACTTCTACTGGAACCTCTGCAGAATGATGATGTTGTCTTGTGTATGCCAGCTCTCAGTATGGATGGAAGCAACTCCTGCACTGATGTTCATGAGAAGAGAATCGGCAGAGAGGAAATGAATGATTTGTGCTGGAACGAGTGTTTTCGCTGTAATCTGTTTTGTCACTGCTTGTTGACCTACTCTGCTCCTTTCTGGAGTAAAATCTAATAAACTGGTGTCAGTCAGTGCCTCCTGTTATTCTTGAATGATGTCATGCCTGCTGTGGAAATGAACAGTAACCAGAAAAAAACTAAGCGTCTCTCAGACTTCAAACTGGTGTTACAGCAGTGTACCACCAAGAGGTACAAAATAAGAGGTCCTTGTTGTTGAGCGCTGAGCTGTGACCCAGAAAAGATAGGTGAAGTATCCAGTTTCTCAGATTTTCTGAGATTGTCAGAAAGACATTGCAATCTTAATGCATCTTAAATTCTTCAACCTGTAAAAGAAACAATACCGTAACTTGGAAAAAAAAGTCTATGTAGAAATAAACTTGCTGCCTTTTCAAGAGTTTCTATAAAACAACTTAGGAAAGTACGGAGTATCCTACAACTCAGAAGACCTTTTATCTGTAACAAATGTGGTTCTTTATCTGATGTTTCATCATTACCAGATTAAGAACCAGAAAAATGTTTTTTTTATCTTAGATTACACTGAAGAGTATAGCTTTATCTAAACATGCGATACCTATCTTTATAGATTTTTTTCAAAATAGAAAATTTAAAGTTATCTTACCTGGATGAGATAGTCTTACCAGATATCCTTGGTATTTCGTCAATAATTTTTGCTAAGTGAAAATGTTTAATTTTCCTCTTGTGTCTGTAGATTAGCTTTTAAATGAAGGGAGACTATGAATTTGCTTTCGCTTGTGAAAAGACCTCACTGGTGTGGTGAATAGAAATCTCCAGTGTTAAACAATTCAGGTGTGACTGTAAAGATTTTCTCAAATGCATATGAAATTTTCTTAGATATTTAGGGTTTATTTCAGGTTATGGTGATATGGGAAAAAAACGGGACAAGAAGAAAGGATTCTCCCTGAATCCCTAGGCTATATCCCTAGAAATACCTGAAATTTGAATTTTTTCTGTGTTTGACCACTTATGTAAAATATTTCTATTCCTTAATTAGGTGGGTGTGATTGCATTCTGTTGGATTTTTTCAGACTGACAAGTAGTGGCTCCTAGGAGAATTGTAGATGATGTGACTGACAGAAAAGACAGGCAGGGCAGAAAGATGAAAAGCCTCCAAATTGTAAACATTCCTTTCAAATAGCAAGAAATGTCTACTGTTTCTGCAAGATGAGGGAATTTCAGAATAATTTTAATAACTATCATTCAACATTTACTTAATAAGTGTTAATAAGCATTTAGTACTTATTAATTTTCTTAGAAAAACTAAATTACATCAAGTTTTTAATAAGGCATAATCAATAAAGGTTAGGCCTTTACATAGGAAAACATTTAACAACACAAACATTTCCCCTAAAAGGCTGACATTACAGTTGAGCTGGTTGTCTTCTCTTTGACTTAAATGAAGATTACAATGTAAACCTCGGAAGGGTCCTTCTTTACATCCATGCCCTGCACGATTTCCTCAGGATTGTAGATTTTACGGGTCTTTCTTCCTCTGAGACCTAGCTGCACAGCATACAATTTCATACCACAGTTTCAGGAAATTTTGTGCAGGAACTGCTTTCAAAGATAGTGGTGCTGTTTCAGACTTCAATCAATTTTTGCTGTCTCTTTAATGTAATAAAGAGACATATCTTAATATGAGGGCCTTCCCTTGGTGTCATGGAGTCCCATACAAGTCCTGGACCTCTTTTCTGTAACTGTGATCTCTTTGCTATCTGCCCTTTCAAATTGAACTATGTGTTTTCTATGCTAGTAAAATAAATAGAAAACTCTTACCATTGATAACAAGGGGAACAATAAACGATATGGCACAGCACACAATTTTTTTCCCAGTTGTGATGAGGAAATAATATGACAATTATAAAACAAACAAAAAATCATACAGCAGCAAAAGGAAGAAAAATCTAGAATGGAATATTGCAGCAAAATATTGACATACCTGTATATAAAAGTAAAAGCAGTACTCCTAATTTCTCCTTAGGACAGAAGTCCTACTTGAGACTCAGCAGAAAATTCTACATTCTATTTTTTCCCATGTGCTCTGCATCTGTGATCATTCTTGTTTAGGAGTATATAATTAACTGCAATACAGCTCTTTCCCCTGCTTACGAAGGTTAAGTCTTAGATTAACCCTTTGAAGATTAAATGTACCAGGATTAAATGTCACTTTTTGAAGAAAGAATTGTTTGCATCAGAGAACAGGTGCAGTGTCAATAATATATTTTGTTGGAAAAGCATTGAATACTGTATCTGTTCCCAGATGCTTGTGTCATTTTGTTTAGATGCAAAGACGAAACATAAGTGTGATTTGTTACCCAAGGCTGCTTACAAAGGAATGTGTTTGGAACAAGGATGGTAAATGGACTGAGAGAAATTTTTAATAAACAGATTGCTCATTGTGCAGCTGTTGTCAGGTAACAGACCAAGGTGGATGTTTTCAGCATCATAAATTAATCATAAATTAAAATTTAAATCAGGCAAGCAATTACCATGTAATTTTTACACCACTCTAGAATGAATGTAGGGGTTTACAGTCTTGCTTAACTATAAACCTCAGGAAGAGTCAAAGTACTCAATGCTTTTTGAGCCAAATTATTTCTCAATTAAAACTGAATGAGACAAAATGCAAGTTACTGATTCTGGAAAACAAAAACTGTAATTTTTTTTAATGTCAGAAGCTCAACTGGATTTAATCAGAAAAACAGCAAAGAAACACCAGCTGATTACAAGATGATTTGAGGCCTTGAAAGTAAAATATCCTCCCAAATTCTATAAAAATTATACAAATTCTATGTATATTTCTGCTGAGGAAAGATGTTAGGTTTGCAGAAGGATACAAAAGATTGCTGATAAGAAGATTGAAGTGTTGTCTACATGGAGAATAAAAAAAATAAATCTGAAGTTATTCGCTTTAACAAATTTAGGTTGAAAGGAGAAATCACCATTGCACAAAATATGTGAGAACAAAAGTAATGGGAACTGAGAAAATTTTAGCACTCAGAGCTCAGNAAAAAAAAAAAAAAAGCAACAAATTAACGAAGGATGAATTGCTACAGAAACTAGAAGAACTTTTGGAACATATCTAAAATGGAAGTCATGGGTCCCAAAATTGCTGTTGTCCCAAGAAAGCTCATATAGCTGCACTCTATGTCTCTGGAGGATCATTTGTCTTTCTAGCCTCACCAAAGTCTAAAATAAATTAACGTTTTTGTGCTTTTTCCCCTTCTAAGTCTTTCAAGATCTATCTGTCTGAAATTATAATAACTTTCAATCCTAGGTTTCTGGTGAATGAGGACAAAATTTAAATATGGAGTTCATATATTTATTTATTTACTTGCAACCAGATTAATTCTGGTGTGTGAAGAGGACAGATGGTAATAAAGAAAAATTTGCAACCGTGTGCATGCGTGTGCACACATACACACACGCACTTTGATGCATAGTTGCATAGCTTAATATAGAATCATTCTTTAGCTGATTCTTCAGCTGATTCTCAGTATCTGTAAGCTATTTAAATATATATTGTTGAACTGGAAAATTATGTTAGCAGCTGTACCCAGAGGTGTTTAAAATGAAGCAGACTCTGTTATTAAATCACCGATATGTCTCCTAATTGTCTTGTTTCAAAATAAAGGTAATTATTGGTAAGCCAATTTAAGGCTCTGAATAATAACTGTAAATGTACTTGTCAGACATTTACAGTGAAACAAAATGCATAATTATGTCTATCATACAGAAATGAATCCACTAAAATTTTCTTCGTTATCAAAAATTAATTCAGGTTTCACTCTAGAAAAATTTATTCTTACTCGAATAGAAAAACCCTGCCACTGCAGTAAGAATTTTCCGATCCAGAATAAGCATGGAAAAGTCTTTGTGTATTAACACTCTGTAATTTACAGTTCCATTTTGAAAAACAGCAGAAGCAACTGGACCGTGGAATAAATTATCAAGGGAAGTGGTCATGGCAACATCACTTCAGAGAGCGAAGTCTGTGACATTAGCAAGGATGGCTTAATGAACTGCTGTGCCAAATATAGGTCGAGCTCTACCATACAGACAGTTGGATGATCTGACCCTGAAAACAGAGACTTCAGTTTCTGCCACCATCAGTCTGTGCTTTCCCTTTCCCCCAGCCTTCATGTCTAGTTCTCAGGCTTTTTCCAGCTGGAGGTGACTGCCAATGGTGAGGGATGGCTGTGTCTATGCCCAGCCCAGGGGTACCAGCTGTTTGAGTTCCTGACTACAGCCACTGCCTTCCATGTCCCTGGAGAACCCTCATTCCTTGTTTTACCCCAATGAAGAAGCCATGCACAAACCTCATGAGAAATCTGACAGCCTGCATTTGCTGGTTCAGTAAATTAGATGAAGCAAGTGTCATAAGACAGTTCACCTTCCCAGGTTTAAAAATAAATAAATAAAAGGAGTTGCACTCTTTGAAAAGTGCCTGTACCTATAACACAGCCCATTTTGTTGGTGTAAGTATTTACTTAGTCTGGCAGGTAGGTGTACTCTTCTGGTTTTGACACCTTCACCTCATAGTTTTTGTTTCTTTTTTTAGTTTTGTGGTGTCATCTCCAATGTCAAATTGATTGGTGGCATTGTTTAACATTTGTGTATTTCTGCAGCTTTGAACTTGCAGAGATGAATGTGTCTAGATGCAGCACATTACATGATACGTAATTAATGTGCTTTCTCCATGAATACAAGGTAGATATTGAGTAAAATCTTAGGTCTTGAGCCAGCATCGTCACTTTTTTCATGCTCTACTCGTACCACAGGATTATACCATAGGATTCATGCAGAATTAAGTTGCTTCATATTTTTTAAAATTAATAACAATTTTAATACAAATTGTAACATTCCTGAAGCTACAAAAGGGTAATTTTGCTGAACTACAGCCTTGAAAAGAAAGTCTTTGCATGATTTTGCAACAATGTATTTTCTAGATGAAGGCTATGATTACTGTGTCTCTTGAAGATCCTCAATAAAAACAATAACAAAAACCCACAACAAAACACATGCCCACAAGAACACAGCACTGAAAACTACCTTGAATATTTTCCTTCCAGACTGCCTTCTTGAGTTAGTAAGCTCATTCCCAACTGCATCTACGGAATGTTAAACATGAAATGCATGAGAGACCGAAACTTTCAATTAAAATGGCATATTTGTCACAATAAAAGAAAAGATACATTCCACATGAAAGTGAAAAATGTAGTCTATGCCTCTGCCTCTTGTGATAGGTACTGCTCTGAATGACATACTATGTAAGAAGGACTGAGTGGACTTGGACTGTGTGAGTACAGATGAGTGTGTGCCTGCTGCATTTTTTACAAAAACGAACAAATCAAACTTCTATGGCCTTTAGTGGAATGTAGTCACAACGACAGAATGCAATTTACCTCAGAAATAGCCACAGAGTAATATTCAGTCATTGGTTCTGATGGGCAGCAAGGTGCTCAGCCAGCTCCAGGAGACCAGGGCTCCATCACACATAATGATGTTTTGGGAAGACAAACACCACATCACTCAAATGTTCTCCTTTCTGTCTTTCTTCTTCTTGCAGCTTCATATGCTAAGCATGAAGCCATATCATCTGGAATATCCCTTTGGTCAGATGGGGTCACCAGATCTGGCTGTGTCCCCTCCAAGCTCCTTGTGCACCCCCAGCCCCCTCGCTGGTGGGGCGGTGTGAGGGGCAGGAAAGGCCTTGATGTTGTGTGAGCACTGCTCAGCAAAATTAAAACAAGGGGCTTATAAGCAGGCTGGAGAGGGACCTTTAACCTGGGCCTGCAGGGACAGCACAAGGTGCAAAGGTTGTAAACTAAAAGAGGGTACATTTAAGCTGAATGTAAGGAAGACATTTCTCACAATAGGGGTGGTGAGGCATCTAAGAGATTTTCAAGAGAAGTTGTGTGTGCCCCATTCCTGGAGTGGTTCAAGGCTAGGTTAGATTGTGCTTTGAGCAACCCGATCTAGTGGAAGGTGCTGCTGCCCATGGTGGAGGTTTGGAACTAGATGATCTTTAATGTTTCTTCCAACAAAAAGCCTTCTGTAATTATGTTTATGTCTATCCATTCATTTATCTATCCAAACCAGTTCAAAACATAAAGTCCTGTAGTTTTCTGTTGCCTCTAAAGTGAACAAAGGCAGATAGGAAAAACGTAAAAGATTGTAGTTCAACTACACTTGCTTCTGGCACATAAATATTTTATTGAATTGAGGCAATTGAGTAGGTCATCACATTCCAGTCTAAAGCATTTTCTTTATCTTCACTCTCATTCACTGGAGAAAATAAAATGAGACACTCCAACATTCCAGAGCAAGTAAAATAAATATCTGTTTCTATTTTGAATGTATATGAACTAAGATCTACATATTCTTGTTTTTAACAAAGCTGCACTAATGTAGATTGTATAATGACATTATAATTTACTTTCTCATTTTAAGATTGTTTCCTTATTATATTAAATTCTATGAATTTGAAATTTTTTAAAAGAATAAAGGAAGACTAGAATTTTGTGCATGCTTGTATCTCCTGTATTCACTTATACCATCACTGAAAAATGGTTGTAAAGCATTATTGAGACTGACTGATAGAATTTTATACTCACACATTTTACAGCAAATGAAAACAGAAACAGAAGCACAGTGAAATTTAAACCTTTTATGAGCAGTGACTATGCTGTGAGAGCAATGTGCTGATAAAGACCTCTCAGCAAAGAGATGACTCCAGGCCAATCTCTCTCTCTTAAAACATTTCATGTTCTTTTGGCAGCAGTTTCAGGAAGTTTGAGACAGTTGTGAACTCTGGCCACTGAGCTTAGAAAAATGCCTCTCAAGTCAAGAGAGGGAAAGACATGCCCAGTCATTCCTACCAGGATCTGAATTTGTGGTTTGAGACAATTTTACAGCCTTTTACTCATACGTTATCATTTCATGCTTGTTTAAGAAAGCCACCTAATTATACCAAAGCCATCCCCACCTTGTTCTCAGAGCACTCAACATCTTCTGGTACTAATGTACTGGTTGTGTGGGATTTTGACTTCCTTTCACAGAAACAAGGGAATTTGTTCAAAGCAAAGAACAAACTGACTTCACCTACATTCTTCTCACTACAAGAGATGGTTTTGTACCCTGCAATAATTGAATAGTGTGTCTCTAAGCATTGTGCAAATAACAGCTGCAGTATTGTTAGTGAGAAACAGCTCTATTAGTACTTACTGACAAGCTGTTTCTGTTTGTGCAAGGTCTTTTCTTAAAAAGCATGCAAATAGACTAATGGAACATTTCTCTAGCCTTTTCCCATTTATTGTTAAAGAGCATGTACTTTATAATTTTAAAAACCTGTTTCTAATACTAACATAAAAAACATTGCTTTAAAGAGATTTTAAACAGGTTTACATAGAAGCTTATATGTTCAGGATGTGTTAGAGAAATATGAAAGTCCAAAGTGTTCTAGTAGTACAATTGAGCAACAGATTTGAGTTTAATGCTTATTCAATTAAATTGTTTGTTACAGGTGGTGTAAGCAGTAAAACCTGTACTTCAGGATGCCTACTAGTTTCCATTAGAAGACTCAGGTTTTGATGACTTTTAGTCTTGTCAGACCTAAGGTACTGTTTAGATTGGAATTTTTCATACTATGCCTACTAAAGAGAGAAATTGCAAAGGAAATAGAATTTTAAATGCTTCAATCTTTGCCCGGAAAGATACTTAGGAAAATATTTTGATTCCTTATATTAATAAGTCTTTAAGTGAGATATTTTTCCCTTTTTGAAATATGTAATATGTTCTAATTTTATTAAGTATAATAAAGTAACCATAATATTAAAATTTTTCTGTTAATGTTCTCTCAAACTTGTCCACATGATAAAAAAATTACAGTATGCGTATGTCCATTAATGTTCTGCTCTGCCCACTGTGACCCATCCACTCTCAGGTGATTTATGTGAATGGGCTTGGACTGGGAATATGGACCATATCTGGGCTGTTGACACAGCTGGTAGCAACAGTGGGAATTACAAAGAACAAATAGAAGTAAGGGCAGTAGCAAGGCAGTAGTAATAGCAATAATGAGTTAGTGATCTCAGTATCTCTGTTGCATCCATTCAGAAGCACAGAGAACAAGGTGAGGGCTGACCAAAAACAAAGTGACGCCTTAGGGGAGTGCAGGGTGTCCTTGATTCTGCCACTGAGTGCCTTTGTGAGAGGCTGTACAGTCCACTTAAACATGACTGCTAGTATGGGGGTTTTGGTATGCCAGAGAACTCACCTTAGATCTGTTTAGCAGAAAAGAATGAGGAGCTCTGCTCTCATCATTTAGAGAGCTAATATGCATACAAATGCTATCAAAGTGTTAAGTATTCTGAAAAAATCACCTCTGTGAGTTTCAAATTAGCACTATGAAAAATGGATACTTTGGATAATTTTTGGCCTTAAGCTATTTTTGATAATTCTCCAGATATGAAATGGAGTTACCTCACAGAAGGACTGTGGATAATTTCATTTGAATCTTTTAAAAATGCATAGGATGCACTGGCAAGCATTTAGAAAAGCACATGAGAGAATGAACAATTCTGTGTACTCAGTAAATAATGGATGGATCCTTGCACCTAGAATAATGAAGAAGAACCGAATAAAATAACAAGCTATCCGGTTAAAGGATACTCTTTACTCTTGCACTACAGTAGACAGTGTTCCGAGGAAAAAAACTGTATACCTCTTTCAATCAAAACTGTATTGAGATGTAGGAAGCCTGGTTAATGTAGCCTGGGCCAATTTCACAATTTCAATATGCATTTCAGGAGTGGAAGAAAATGCATTATTATGTAACACTAGAGATTTCCATCACTATTTAATTCTTTGGTGTGAATACAGTAAGTAAGGTTTCAGTAAGGTTTTCCTTTGCACACAGTTTCATTAAAAGAAAATGCTGTCCTTTGGGCCTTGACTGAGGTGGAGGGAGAATTGTCATTTAATTTCAGATGGGAAGACTGAAGCCATTTATTATGCTCTCTATATACAGTAATTTTCTAAATTTTCTATCATTATTACAAATATTTAGTAAAAGTCAGAACTTGTAACTATACTGTTTTGTAAACATTTTCTGTTGTTTTTTAACTAATAATATCTTCTGTGTGTATCTTTGGCACACTTTTCATTTTTTCTCTCTTAAAAAGCACTGCATTTAGTTATTCCATCTCAATAACCCTATATTGGAATATATTGTTGTTCTAGAATAAGAAAAAGAAGATAAATGGGAGACCGTTTTCTTATAATTTCTCTGCACATTGCACAAACAACTTTTGGCAATCCAGATTTGACAGTACTTATATGTACTTATTTTCTAAAGATTTCAGTGAAAGTAAGAAATCCCTGTGCTTAGCTTCTCTACTTGCTAGTTTCACCATGATCCCTTGTTTCAAACAAAAGTTTATACTCTAATCTTTGAAGACAGCTTATGTAAAAGAAAACACTCTTGAAGCAAAATAGTGACGTAGTTAGCTGTGTCATTAAAACCTTCCTGAACATAATGATCCCTGTCAGGCACACAGCATTACAGACTACTGTGCTTCTTTCAGTTTTCAGCAACAAAATGGCTCAGACTGCTATCTGAAAGTCATTGTGTACAGTTAGCAGTGACCACCTATGCCATGAAAAGGTCGTTATTTAGTAGTATTTCAAAGTGGCATCAAGCTGATAGTTCATAGGAAAGAGTGATTTTTTTTAATATAGGAAGGTAATTTATCATTTGCTTTCCATATCCTAATTTATTGTTAGTATGAGTGAGGGAGAGCTCAGAAACTGAAAACAGACTTACATACCTTGGCTCAAGTGTCTGTTCAGTTCAGCCATGAGAGGATTTAGGAAAGTTTACCCCTCAGTGCTGACTTTTGGTTACTTATTACTTATTCATAGGGATTATGTAAACTCAACTTTGTATTTTGAAGAGTGTCATGCATATGTTTCCAGGGAGCACAATCTGTACTTGTATACATTGCTTTTATGCTATATAGTTTTTTTTTTGAGAACTTGAAACAGAATTCATGATTTGAGAAATGAATAAAGCCACCTAATACCTTATCTTCAAAAAACCCAGTGGCTTCTACTACATAAGAAGCAATTCCATAGCATTCAAATAGTTGTGGCATGTCCCCCCCCGACCAAATTATTCTATGATTCTATGAAAATATCAATGGAAGTTTATTTGTAAAAACATCAATGCTTTACATCACTTCGATTATTATTAGCTTTGGAGCATATTCTGCTTCAGCATAATCAGATTTCTGCCTTCTATTTTTAATGGAAGTGCTACACTTCAGTCTGAGATTCTGAAATCAACAAATATGTTCTGCATAGCTCCTTGTCTATTGGGAGTCTATTTTCTACTTTGAGAACAGTTGTCTCACTGAAGAAATACTCAGAGATACACCAACATGAATGAGATTGCTTATGGCCTTGTAGCACTATTCCCTCTGTTCAGGTAATAAAATATCGATTGAGGCCCCAAGAACAAATAAGTGCAATAAATTGTCTCCTAAAATGCATATATGAAACAAAAGTAACATATTTACATTATAGTATGTTTTGTAATTCATATACAGGACCTAAAGGGAAGGAGATAAATGTGGTCAGACTCATGACAGTCCTGAACTAATTAGTGTGCTGCTAATTATTCTTGCATTTAGAAAAATATTTGCATGAGGACAAGCATGGGAGTGCTTCCTGAGCAATGCAGTGTGGCAACACCACTGCATGAATATTTGACAACACAGTCTTAATGGTACTATATCAATGCAAGCTAGGAGATACGTTACCTACATCATGTCCTAAATACTTTATAGGCTTATGTAAGTAACAAATATTTGAAGAGGAAAAAATATTAATCTCTCTGAAGAACAGAGAGCTCACATAACAATCTTGTTTTCTTGTGCTTAGTTGTCTTGCTTGAAATAAGGTAAATATGAAAAAAAAATCCATAATGCATTGCATTTGAAATTAAATATAAAAATATGCAATGGTAAAGTTTCATATCATTAATTATCTTTCAGGCATAGGAGAACCTAGCTTCCATATTCTAATAAAACCAGAATTACACTGCCTTTAGAATTGAGTGTTACAGTTGAAATATTAATGGGAATCCTGAGGAAAAGCAGTGCTTATTACATTGTGTTTGTCATTGTGTTGTGTAAAAGGAATGTTTATTATGTGTTGCCTTAACCAGAAGGCAAAGCATGGAAACATGGAGTACATAGGATGTCTAAAGATGGAGGTTATCTAGTCAAGATACCCATGGACTTAATAATGAGCAGATTTTATGAGTGATCATCTTTAGAATGACTTTGCTTTCACTGTCTTTGAAAGTCATGCCTTGAGAAGCGTTCTTTATTAACAGTCCTTTTAATCCACTTAATTCCTTTTTCTCCTTGTTATTTGTGCATCTCTAAAATGTAGGGATGCAAACCTACTTCTGACTCCGAAGCTGTGGTGTGTTTCCTCTCTCTTTCCTTCCACCGTGCTGGGTGCAGCTCAGCACTGCACTGATCTGCTCCTTTGCTTTCCTGGGAAAGACAACAGCACTGCGCAGAGCAGAGGGGAGTGCAGCAGTCCTTGGCAGGGGTCTCATCACAGTCACTGATATCCTGAGCAAACGGTGCTCACCTGCCAGTTTAGACCCTGCTTAGGATGAGCCTCTGGCAAATCAGGGATATGGTTAGAGACAGGACATACAGAAAAATAGTAAAAGTGCAGGAACTTCATACATACATGTCCACGTGTATAGATATATATACACATGTATGTCTATACATAGAGCTTTTCCTATACACAGGGGAAAATCACTTTTTTAACCTAGGTGAAAAGTTTTCCTGTTACTGGCATGAAAATACAAATCCTCAGGATACCTAAACAGCACATTTTAAAAAACTTTTTCTATTTTTTACTTAGACTAAAATAGACACTGTATCTGAAGTTGAGATCAATCAATAATGTCATCCAGCAGAAAAAAGATAGAAAAATTTGAAAGGACCAAACTTTTCAAATGTTTTTGATGTGTAAAATTAACATGGCAGCTGTGTTCCAGTACTGACACATTATAAACACAAATAACAGATAATTTCAAAATTAGGCCAGAGACAAACCTCTCTGACAAACTCCAGCAATGACAAAATCTGGCAAGAGACAGTGTGCTAAATTGTGCCTGGCAGGACTCTCTGTGTATCTGAAGCACTCACTTGGGGCTGTCCTCCACGCATCATCTACAGGGTTCCCATAGCCTGGTATGGGACTGGTAAAGCTCAAGAACAACACCTAAATGTGTTTGTAATGGAACTCATGGGCTTGCACAGAGATCAGCATCTGCCCTGGGATTTATGGAATAGTATTAACTAAACAGGAGTTGAAACTCCCTCTCACAGAGACGAAAGAAACTAGATTAAACAGGTTTCTCTAATCAAGGAACTTAACAAGACACAAGTTTTTGTCTTTGAAGCTGCATACCTTTGAGTAAACCATGCATGCTCTTGAAGGCATCAATTTACTTTGCCTGCATTGTAGTGATTCTGGAAGAATTATATCACTGAATCATGAATTTATAGAATGGTTTGGGTTGGAAGATAATCTAGTTCAAAACCCCCATCATGGGCAGGATCACCTACCACCAGACCAGCTTATTCAAACTCCTGTCCGGCCTGGCCTGGAAGACTTCAAGGGATGGGGCATCCACAGATTTTCTGGGCAACCTGTTCCAGTGTTGCACCATACTCATGGGAAAGGATTTCTTCCTAATAACTAATCTAAATCTACCCTCCTTCATTGTAAGATGATTCCTCGTTGTCTTATCACTACATGGCCTCGGGAACAAAAAGTCCCTCCTTTATAGGCCACTTATAAAGCCCTTTTATAGGCCACTTCAGCTACTGAAAGGTGCTGTAAGGTCACCCCAGAGCCTTCTCTTCTCCAAGGTGTACAATCCCAACTTTCTCAGTCTTTTCTCATAGGAGAGAAGATTCATCCTTCTAATCCTCTTGTGACCCACCTCCAATGAGCCCTTCTTGTGTTGAGGACCCCAGAGCTGGTTGTAGATATATTTGATTGTATGCCAAATACATTTGTTCAGTCAGTGTGCCCTGGTATGCTGTTGGCAAAATGACCAGATCACAGAATATTCTTATTTGAAAGGGCTCACAAGGATCCCGAAGTCCAGCTCTTAATTGAATGGCCCATACAGGGATTGAACCCACAGCCTTGGTGTTACCAGCACCATGCTCCAGTAGAGCTAATCTCAGTTATGTACTCCATGAAAAAGGAGAGACGGGTACTCAAGCCTGTCCCCACAAGAGCATGCTTGCGCATGTGTAAGTGGATGAATAAATACAGCTTGAACTCCAACCAGGAGCAGGGGTTGAAAAGGCCAAACAGATTTCGGTTTCAAAGGGATGTTTCCAATTTGTGTGAAAAAAATCAAGCATCTGTAATTCTTTAAGCTCTCAAGATTTCTAAGAGAATTTTGCCAACTAATCTGCAAAGGAGCAAACATTTTGTAGAATGCCTTCTGTGCATGTCTGCTTTTCCTCTTTCTTTGTCAGGACTTCCTTTGGTGTAACTTCAATGCTAAATAAATTGGCACAACAGAACTGAAGAGGTAAGCCCATGAGAAGTTGTAAAGAGACTTGAGGAATAAATTGAGATATGAAAAGATATGTTTCGTATACTACTACATTCAAATAAGCAATGGCACAGATACACCATAGAAGAAAATAACCAAGCAATTACATTTATCTTTCTGTTGATTGAGAACTTATTTCATTAAAATACATGGCAGCTTAATTGAGAGCTTTAGTCTTGTAATTTCTCTTAAGAGAATGCTTTGATGCCAGTTTATCTGACAAGGAAAGACTTCAATAAATGAAGGAAAGAGCTTAGCAGACAGAAGTGTAATCAGTACACTGCAATTATTCAAAGCTCTGCATCTGTTCAAAAGAGCAACTCATAACAATGCGAGAAATACTCATTTTGTTGTCTGTTTTATGCAACTCACTTAAAAACTTTACTCAATTATATAGAAAAAAACAACCAATTTTGAAGTTTAGGGTAAGTAATCCTCCCATTTAGATCACATTTACTGAAGGATGGACAGTGTTGTTAAATTGTATGTACATGTATATATGATAGCTTTAAGACAGTATTAGACAGTAAGGATTTGATCCACTTTAGGAAATAAGAAGAGATAGAAATATAGAAGAGATTATTTTTTTTTTCATTCAAACCTACTTCAGAATTAGATATAAAAGGGACTTATCTGGATAGTGATTCTATAGACCCCAAGGACTGGATATGAATATCACAAACATTATTAGAGGTTATCAATAATGACAAAAATACTTTGATATGAGAAACTGTAGCTTCTGATAATACAAAGCCAATGTTAGGCTATTCTACAGTATGTATAGTAATTGGTATGATAGCCTACAGATAATTATACCATAGTCACTGAACTGAAAACAGACTATACTATTTTAAATGTGAGTTTTAAAAATAATGAAGCAACTTAAAAAGAACTATAAGTAAAGAGCAAACAAACAAACAATTAAAATCTTGGCTTGAGTGACCATAGGTGGATTTTATTAAATAAAAGTATATATGTGTAATGAAAGTCCTTCAGCCTGACTCAGTTCCCATCATGCTTCTCTTCTTTCAGGAGAATGTCATTTTTCATTAAGAGTTAAATTAGGATAGTTATTGGTAAGCAAGTGGGAAGGCAACACAATGACTCAGAATAGCATCTCACAGCAAACACTTGAGAGTAGTTTGAAAATGAGTCACAGAAGAGGCTAGTTCCCCCTCCTGAATTCATTAAACTGTATATTCCATGGCCTCGGTAAAAAACAAACACAAAGACCCCAAAACACCAACGAACCATAGAAGAACCACACCCCCCAGCCCTCCCCCCACCAAAGAAACCCCAGAAGCCCAAAAGCAGGCTAAGAAACAGAAACTTAGTCAAAAGAGAAACTCGAAATGGAAAGGGAATGTAAGGACAGTTCTAAGGACTGTGGCTTAAGAGTGGCTTTACTGAACAGTGGAGTTCAGCTGTGACTGGCATTTGTGTAGGCAGTCTATTGTTTTAAATACCTTTCCTTCAATACAGTGCATATACCTCATGTGATGATGATGATGATGATGACGATGGTGGTGGTGATGATGATGATGATGATGATGACGACAGTAGTGATGATGATGATGAAGAATAACATCCTGTTTAGTCTGTTCATCACCAATCACAGCCTCCCAAAAAGAAGAACACATCTGTTGGCTAAGAGGAGTTCATCTGGAGGGTTTTTCTAACCAAGGTTCTGCCTGAAAACAAGTAAACTGTGTAGCACAGGAGATGGAGGATGGTAGCCAAGAAGCTTGTCTTCATATTCCTAAAAATGGATGCTGTAGTGCTGAAACGCCTTTGGGACTGGTTTTGACTCTGAGGTCAGAGAGCACTGGAGTGGTTGAATGTCCACATCTCATAAAATTTGGCTCAAGGTAATTCCCACACCAGCCTTTCCTCTCCGAACTCTAGAAAAGCATTTTTTTGTTTACCCTTTCAAGTTTATTTTGAGTGTAACAATGCGTGTCAATATACGTCCTGTAGTCCATGAGAATGGTGCTATTTTGTATAATGAAACTAAATGCATTTATTACCTGTGCCATGGTGAGGGCACAAGAGTATTTAGAGGTTGCAAAACCTGGTGGGAGAATAATGTTAGAAGGTGACATAAGGCTGAAGGAGTTCCTCCTGGTGAAGTTTTGTCTATGCTGCCTATTGGGAACAATCTCTGGAATAAGCTATCTTCTGACCTCTTCTGGCCTGATACTTTTTCAGGGGATGCCCATTGGAAAGGAGAAGAGTAGCTGGGACTAAACAGAAGACTGTGGATTTCCTTCACTGGGCAGGTGTTCCAAGGGGAGGCATAGTTGTCACCATCACCATCACCAGTTACTGCTCTATCCCCAGAATCACGGGAAAATTATCCTGGGTTTTCCTGCAGCCTTATGGGATATATATATTTTTTTCCTTGTATACTGGATATCCAATTCAGATTGCAAATCACTCCTCTACTTTGCTAGTACTTTGTCAAATTTGGACAGTGAGAAGCTGTGTTCCATATTTTTCAGCTTCTAACAGAAAGCATTTTAATAGTTTTTGGAAGCATGGTGCAATACAAAAAAAAAAGCTTCATGAATGGAGCAAAACAGGTAAGAGAATGATAGCCTCAGGAAAAAACAAAAAACAAAACAAAACAAATCCCAAAAAAACCCCAACAACAACAACAACAAAAAGAGCAACAGCATGTTGCTGTGAGAAATCACAGAATTACAGAATAGCTGAGCTGGAAAGGACACATCAGGATCAATGAGTCCAACTCCTGGCCCTGTGCAGGACACCCCAAGAATCACACCATGTGCCTGAGAGCATCATCCAAACACTTACTCTGGCCAGCAGTCTATGTGCTATGGAGCAAATTGCCATTGTACTGACAAACAAATACAAATAAAAAGTAGATCATTCATAGAAATGTTTGTTATCATTATGAGCATTTCATTCTTCTGATTTTTTTTAAATTTTTTTAAATAAAATAATATTCTAAATATACAATCTTTCACATAACTACTTCAACTTTATACACAGTAAAGACAGTAAAGAATCACATGTCAAGGACATAAAGACTTGACAAACAGGAAACTGGTTGCCCTACCCTAGGGCACTGTAATCCCATGCTATAAATTCTTATATGTAATTTACATTTCTGCTGACAACTAGAAAGCAATCATAAAAATAGCTAATTAAAAAGAAGTAAATGTACATGATTACTCTTTTTTTGCAATGTGCAACCCCAGGGAGGAGGAGAACCTGATGCTGACGAGTCATGCTGGTTCTCAGAACAGAAGTGTGTTGGGTGGCTTCTCTCTGTTGTTCAGGTAGAGACTGAAGTGAGACTGAGTCAGGAAATTATGAACCATAAAACTGTAGGTAGAGTATACAGTAAAACAAGGAAGAGGAAAGAAATATTAAAAATGGACAAACTAACTAAATACAATGGAAATTTATCATTAATGCCTTGCATATGTGGGACAGTATGCTGCATGTATGTGAAATAAGGGGCAAAGCAAAAATTATAACCAAACATATGCAATGAGTTAGGCTTAGCTTGTTTCTCACTAGCAGCAGTTTCTCACTTGTTTGCTATACATCTGTTTTTATGCAGCTTGTGGGAACTTAATAAATCTGATATAACTTGCCTCCAGGGGAAACAGACATACCACATAGAGTGGGTAATCATGGAATGTATTATATTTAAAATGAAATAAATTTAATTATCTCACCAGCAAAATCTTGATGATACAGTTAAAGCAATGAATTACGGCTGAAGTTTTTGACTAAAAAATTAAGTTAGCTAGCAATGATGACTGTTTTATAGTAGTTAAGAAAGAAATCACAGAATCATGGAATATGCCGAATTGGAAGGAATGCATAAAATCCAGTCAGGATTACAGAATTCTTTTGGGTTTTTTTTCCTTTTCAAAATAAAAGAATATTCTAAATACGCCATCTTATACATAACTACTTCAACTTTATGTATCATAAAGGCATTTCAAATTATATCTGTGCAAATTTTCAGTTCAGAAAAGTCCAAAGATGAAAAAAATGAAAAATCATGCTTTGCAGAACTGGAAATAACTGGATGCAGACAAGATGTGTAGAAGCAAGTGATTTGAACAGCCTCATTTTCACAAACACTTCAATCACCAGATTTACCTGAACCACTTGGCAATGCATCAGCTGGTAACTCTGTTCAGATAATAACCAAAAATTCATTTAAAATCCACAGATATCACGAAAAATCAAAGAAAATATAACCTTCAATGAAACTATAGTTTTACTAATGTCTTCAGGAAGAGATTAATTTGTCAGGAATATTAATTTGTCTTTATTTCAAAACAAATATTTTACTGGATTCCCTTATTTGTACAACGAAGAGATAATATTAGCATGCTTCTCCAGGTGAACATTAATAGGATTTCTTTCCTCTATACAACTATATATTTTCAGAATGATTAAAATAATATTTAAATATTCTGAAGTGATAAATTTGGTCAAAATTTGGTCAAAACTGGCCAGTGGTATCAGAAAATATTGGGTGAAGACAGAGGAGGTATCTCACAATAGTCAAGCATTCATGAATCTATGAGAAAAACAATTCAGGTGCCTTGTCTTCACTCAGCTATGCATTCTGGGTTCTGTCCTTGCATCATGTTTTCAAGACAACGCAATCAAAATCTGAGTAAAACACAATCACACTATAAGATGTCACAACTTTCTACTCTCGACAGGACACAGAAGAAAGAACTGAAGTTTAAAAAAGACAGAAATTGGGGAATAATATATTGTCAGTGACGGGCAAAGATTCCAGTGAGGAATTCCTCAGAAAATTATAGATGTAGGAACTTCAGTTTCTCAACAAATGCTCACTGAGGTCAGGCTAATGAAAACAGCTTCCAAAGTTAATTTAGCAGTCAGAAAACTGCATCTTAAAAAAAAATTCATCCCAGTTTGTCCAAGCATATTGCAACAAGGTACACACACTTCTGTAAAAATGTGCAGTTATAGTGGGGCTGAGGGTTTTTGCTATATATCCAAAAGCCTGAGTTTGAGTATCACTTCACAGTCATTTCAAAACTGATCTTCACTTGTTCAGCTCAAAGGGATGCAGGTTATCAGGAGGGAAAACAAAGCTGATTGCAATGTTTCTCTTATATCCCTGGCTACAAAAACTCATATAATTTTCTTATTCTTGCTCAAAAATCCATTTAGGTTGAATGTAGATTATTTTTTGTATGTTAGGAATGCCAGTGATGTGATTTAAATGATTTTTTCAGAAATTTCTTACTGTTAGATAATGGTTCACAACACATCTAGAAAATGATTCGTGCTGCCGTCATTGTGCTCCTCCAAGCCTTCTGTTGTTTTTGTAGCACATAGAGCACACAGTACACAGAGGTCTCAGGCATACATTAATGCTTTAATGTGCCTTCTGTATTTCAATATATAAGATTTTACAAGACTTCACAAAAAAGAGATGCCCTGCCTCAACAGATCTTGCAGTTGACTTTGATATAGTCCAGTATTGCCCTTGGAGCAGCTTGTAGCACTTTTTGTGCTCTTTTGCAATATTGCATGGCAGGAAATGTTGCATACTCATTTGGAACTGCATTAAAGGCAGTGTTCCATGCTAGAGAATATGTGAACATCTGCTAGTAGCATCAATAAAGTTGTCCAATTATTTAATCGATGTTTAAGCTACCTTAAAAACTAAGAGCTATGTGCTATTATTGCTTGATGTCTAATGATGAGTGTATTAAATGAAACCATTTCAGCTAATTCATGAAATCTCAGAATGAATCTTTTTCTGAATGATTACAATATGGCAACATTGATTCTATGGGTAAACAGAAAAGGAAATCAGGTTATTTGTTTCCAGCACATCATCTGCAAGATGAATGTATATTTTCTTCAAATTAAGCAGAAGAAACATGAGTTAAAATAAAATCAAATGCCTAGAAATGTTACTTATAGTGTGATAGATATACATATATATATATATATATATATATATATACTTCTAACAAATATCTTCCTTTCCCAAACAGCGAATCACTTTTCATTGATAACTAAATGCATTGTTGACAGTTTTCAGATGAATTAATTGGTACCATGATCAAATACTCTCTGTGACTCTGTGTCAAATGGCATGGGCAACAAAATATTGAGTGGTTTTATGACCTGGAATACATAGAGCATGCCAGTAATCTCAAGTGCTAATGTAATTATTTGCTGGATTTCAACGGCAAATAACAAACTGACTATCAGAGCAAAGGTTTATTGTAAAAAAATGCACCAATTTTGAATAAATGTGAGAATTCGTGCACACACACACAAAAAAAAAAAAGAAATGCAAAAGCATTTGGATAATTTAAAAAGCTTTTTTTCAGTAAGGGATAAAATGGGCTTAATTTCACAACCTCACAATTGGTAATATCAAGAAAGGGAAGCAGAGGACTATATTTTTTTATTCTAGGACAGGCCTGAGCATTAATTTCCCCAAGGAGACTCCTCAGAAGCAATTTATACAATTTATAAATCAGTTATAACAACTGCTCCCTTTTGAGAGTGTGTTAGCTACATTCCATATGACTGGGTTTTGTCTTTCTAAGATTGTTGATAAAGATCTTTAAAAAAGTTTCTACCTTTTAAAAAACTTTTGTCTTATAAAAAATATAATTTTTCAAAGTTCCTCTGATTCCTTTGCATAAAAACTTCCAAGTCCTAATTTTTGACATAAATGGGAAGAAAAAAAAAGCCTGTTTTCAAATTAGTATGTTTTTGTCTTTCCAGCAGAAGTTTTGTGAGTACCTCTGAATTTCATACCTACAAATGTGAAGCATTTGAGTGCGGAGTAGTGTTTGGAGTCTGCTTGCCTGTGGCAAAATGTGTCTTTTCGTCTGACACATTTTTATTTTGGCTGACACAAATTTTTATTTTGTCTCCCAAGCAGATAAAGTAGCCCAGTAAAATCTGTTTTCTAATCTACACAAAGTCTCTGTGGCTTGAGACAGGCTCTCAAAAGGCGCTGGCAGCAGTGACTGCGGTGCTGCAATGCCATCCACGCCAGCCTGCTGTGTGATGGAATGGCCCAGCAATAACAGATCTGCAGAGGGCATAAATCTGGTGATGGTGGTTTGATGTGCTGCGTCCCTCTCTAACGGCAGCAATAGCACGGGAGGGCAGGGAGGTCATGAGGCAGCTGCAAGACATTTGCAAATAAGATGGTCAGAAAGTCAGGCTCCCTGGGGAGGAGCTGTGGTGGGCAGGTGGCTGAGTGCTCTGTGGCATCACCAACAGGCAGGGACAGCAGACTGACTGGCGCCTGAGCAATGATGTGCATGCGACTGCAGAAATTCCTGCACAGGTTGCAGCAGATCACTCAGTACCCACATTAACTGAACTGATGGTAACAATTATGGAAAGGTTCACATTAGGAAGTGGTTGAGGAACTTCCCACCAATAGAAAATTCAGTTTTCTTACCTAAGTTACAACTTCTCTCAAAATCATTGTGCATGTCCTAGACTAATAGTGTTAGAAATGAGACGCTTGACATGGCCAATATATCAAGCAGCAATTCAATTTAATAATTAATTAATTAGCATGGTAAAGTGTGAGCAAAGACAGCATGCTGGGTACAGTGGAAGGATTTTCCCTTCCAACTGCACACTGATTGCTGGACTTGCTCGTATTTTATTTGGTATATTCATACATATTCATAAGCTTTCTCAGCAGTTTCTATTTCCAATATTTAACATCATTATTCAATACCTATTGTGGTCTATTTTAAATTTCAATATTCCAGGATGTACATCCAGGATATGTATACCAGGTAATAGGGTCCAGCTTCCAGATGTGGGGTCCAGCTTCTGTTTTCCAGGTCTATCGGTCTTTAATAGTCATGTTTCGTTTTCCTTTTTCAGGATCCATAAATCAGTGAGCTGAAATCTTTTTTCCGTATCCAGGATGGTTTGGTTTTTTTTTTACCAGTCTGTGAGAAAGCCTTTTTACATTCTAAAACTACAGATTACAATTCTTTAATACAAAGCAAGCTTCTAAAGCTATAATTCAAAGACTCTTATTACAGAATAGCTTGAGATTTATAATAGGTAATTGCAAGCAAAGTTTGTTCAAAAAAACCTTCTTCCATGCTTTCCTTGGTTGTTTATTAGAACTCATCTTTATAACTGCCCTATGGCCATGTTCCACGATTACAATTACACAGATTCTTTTTATTTCCCTGACACGAAACACTATTTTGTGTTTCACAATAGCTATTTCTGAAATACTTTTATCCAGTATTTTATAATAACAATATTAAACAATAACAATTTTAACCAAAATTTTACAACCATATTAATTCTGGTATGTAAAATTAATGACCCAACCTATACACATATGAGCATCTTTTAAATAAGTTGATACTTCTAAAACTGTGAATAAGTAGTGAAATTATGACATCACTTCTTACAATACTTTAACAAGAAGAAATACAAAAATTCACCTACCTGTAGAGATTTCATTTTACACAAAAATAAAATTATTAATAGCAGGAAAAATAAAAATTGTATAACTAATATTTCTCTATACAGCTATTGATAATTTTCTCTAGATTATACTAATAGAATTGTATATAGATGTGTTATCGATGTGTGATAACTAATTGTAGCTTAAACAGCAGAAATATGACTTCAAAGGATTCTTTTAGAGAAGAAAAGTGGAGGTACCATGAGTAGAACGAGTCTCAAATGGCTATTATAAAAGAACATAATTTGAATGTAAAATAATTAATTCATAAATATACCTAAAAATAATTAAAGGAAAAGCCTTACTGACATATTAAGGGAAGAAGGTTGAGTATTATTTTGAAGATTTTTCCTTATTAGATTAATCACTGAGATTAAAATTCCAGTGCTTTCAAATATACTATTCTTAGAAAGGGATGCTAAACGTGATGGGAATTCAGATGTTTATTTTGAAAAACATCATGGTTTTAAAAAATAATACCTTTTACACCAATCTCCCTGTTTACTATTAAATTTAACTATTTAAATGCTATTAAATTTTGAAAAAGAAAAAAACCCCACATTATTAATGGTAAAAACAATAAAAGAATCTGGGCTAGGTCCTGACAGGGACAATTAAATTACTTCTGATGAAGAAACCAAGTGTCTTATAAGTCATTGCTTTAAGAATATTCATCATAAAATATTAACCTATCATTGATGCATATATGAAAATAACTTTTATGTTATGCAACATCTTACCAAGTGTCTTCAGCAGAGAACATAAAAATATACATAACCATACACATAACCATATACACAACCATAAGTACATGCTATTCTTCTTGCCAATTATACTGTAGAATAATTCTAAAACCTGAGTAGAAATTAGAAAGTCATCACCCCCTCAAATAATCTTTCAAGATGACTCCCCTAACACCCTTTTTCTGGTTTGAACAAAAATGCCTTTGCTGAAGCATGTCTTCCTACAGTATGATTATTATAATAGCAATGATATAGATCAGTTTTTTTAAAGTGTGAGCCTCTCTTTTCAAAAATTTAAAAAAAAAAATCTCTCTTACCCATTCTACTTCCATTCTGATTGCAATAAACATGAAATACTATGGGTATAAAATAAGCATTTTTTAAATCACCCTCAGGCCAGTAGTATTCCTGGGATCTATGTATCTGTCTAGGATCATGCTAATCCTTCAAATGAGATGCATAAGTACAGCCTAAAAAGACATATCTAATATAGATTAAATTAGCAGGGTAAAGCAATCAAAAGTTATCAGCTCAGGTTTCCCTGAGAGTATGAGAACATACTTCCAGAAACTTAATGGCAGGTATGACTTTTGTGCAACGATAGCTTCAGCTAGCTGGATGCAAGCAAGTTTAAGTATAGTTATAGTTGCTGTAATCATGCCTCTAGTTGCAATGTAGACATAACATAAAATCTCCTGTGGAGAGGTAAATCAAATGCTGGGAGTCAAATACATTTGGTTTCTCAGGTATGGTTCAGGTAATTTACAATTGCTAAATCTGCACAGTAGGAACTGCTGGTTCAACATGATATAAGGTCTTTGGTTGTGCTACAACAGTTCTCTCTGCAAAAGGGAAAGCAAGGAAAAGAGTCATTTTAAATTAGAAAAAGAGATGCTGAAACAAGAAACTCATCTAAAACAGCCATCAGGCAGCCACAGATCAAATCATCTGTACAATTTTAAACTTCATCTTGAAAACATATCTTTAAAAGAAAGCCTGGGAAAAATGCCTTTTGCTTTCCTTTCGTCCTCAATAAATCTGAATGTCTTTTTGAATGGTTTTTCATGCCAAAAAATGCATAAATATATCTGACACTACAATTAGGTTATAGTCACATTAATTTGTGCATTTATATAATTAAATGTACTAATACAGTACTTTCAACATTTCCCTTCTCTAATTATGTGGAGAGCAGTACAATACATGCAAAAAATCCTTGTGTAATAAATATAAGAACCTACAATGGAAGATAATGGATTCCTTCATTGTTTTCAATGAGAGTTTAGAAAAACATATATTGGTTTCTAGTTTCATGCATTTTTATCATACCTATTACACTGAAAAATATGTTAATAAAATATACTTATCATAGAATATAGTCATAGAATCATCAAGGTTGGAAAAGACCTCCAAGATCATCAAGTCCAACCTTGAAAGGAATTCCACTATGGACATTAAATCGTAACACAAGGAGCGACATCTACTCCCTTTCTGAACGTTTTCAGGGATGATTATTCCACTGCTTCACCAGGGACCCTGTTTCATTGTTTAACCACTCTTTCAGTAATTTTTCTTAATATCCAACCTGAGCCTCCCCTGGGCACCTTGAGGCCATCTCCTCTTGTCCTGTCACTGGCTGCCTGGGTTGCGAGGCAGATACCTGGCTACAGCCTCCTTTCAGGCAGGTGTGGAGAGTGATAAGGTTCCCCCCGAGCCTCTGTTTCCCCAGCTCCCTCAGCCACTCCTCACAGGACTTGTGCTCCAGACCCTTCACCAGTTTGCTGCCCTTCTCTCAATATGCTTTCAGCACCTCAATGTTTTTCTTCAAAGAACAAAAAATAAGCTAATAACAGTCTGCTTCTAATTACTACATAATATTTATACAGCTTCATGACAGATCTATATTAGTAAAATACATGTTACCTCTTTGACAGATGAAGCTAGAACATGATTCTTTATTTTAGTTCAAAAACATAGGGTATAAAAACCTTTTGACCTCTATTGTGAGAAAGGACTTCAGGCTAGAGGTAGTCTAAAGCATTCATTCACCCAGCTTAAAATCTAAAATACGTTGTGTGACAAACTTCTCCCCAAATGCAGATGTTGAGATTTATCAGGCATCTAGAACCACTAAAACGGAGCTATGTTTTAACACACTAATTTATATAGAGTGATAAGCGTATAAAAATTAATGAACAACCTAAACAGGACAACAATATTGCATGCACATGCACATGGTGACAGATGTTGTCATGTTTAGCAGGAGTTTGATCCATTATCTTCTGAAGTCAGTAGACATTATCTGGCTTTATGGAGACTGAATGAGACTCACAGAGGTTTATGGACCTTTTAATATCATACTAGGTTCCTTTGTCTACTAGTTAAACTCATAAAGGTTCCTCTCACTGGAAAAAAACCCCCTTGAATTGGTAAGAAACACCCTGATCTTTGAAAGAAATTAGGTCCTTACAGATATTCAAAACTATGAACAATTTCTGTAGTTTCATGCACTTACAAAGACTAGTTTGTGTGTGTGTTGCTATTGCTACCTTGCAGTAGTAAAATATTGTTCTTCGCTGTCAATTCTTGTAGAAATGTCACTTTCATTTAAAACAAGTGCTTAAGTACCAGCAGGAAACACAACCCTGGAAAATGGATATGAGCAGAAGTTGTAAAAATTATAGCATTGGTGCCAGAGTACCATTGGTGGCTTACTGAGGATCACCTGGATGTTTTGTGATAAAACCAGATTTCTGTGTATGACATGGCTTGGTCCTCTGTGAAATTACCAAGTGTAGTAAAAGAAAACTTAGAGGAAATGAACAGCACAGATATTCTGGGTTGGTTTCAATTTAAGGGGATGTTTCTATGCAGGTAGATGTAGAACAAGATGGGCTCATTGCACACACACTCTGAGCCAGCTGGCCTGCACCAGCAAGTCTGGAAGGCACGGAGATCCACGACCACAGGCTGATGCCTGAGTCAATGAGCTCATCCTAAGAAATAAAAGAGAGGATAAAGTGTGGAAAGAATTTACAAGGTCAATAGGAGGATTATATCAATATCTTCAATATATCAATGTATATATTATATCAATATCTTCACCCACAGATCCCATACAGAGCAACTTCTAGTACTTCCTAGTACCCCTAGAATCTCAGGGGCCTCTATCTCTCCCAGAACTTCAGAGCTTCTGCTCCAGAGATTACCCCCAAGTTCTTCCTTACTAGAATTTTCAAACTCCTCTATGCTCACACTTCCCTCCTTCAATTTAATGCACATGGTGTCCTACTACTTTTCTCCAAGAGCTCTTAAGATTATTCAGTGTATTTGAGAGTTACTCAGTGGTTGCCAACTGACTTACAAAGTGTCCTCACAATGAACCACTCTATGAGAGGCTTCTTTCTTTATTTGCCTGATCCTAGACTTCCCATTGAGAAACTCATGTATCTTCCATTTGTATCTGTGATCCTGGAGCTAATTCGGAGAATTACATCAAAAACTACCATGAATTCTTTGCACTAAGTAGAGAATTGTGTGTCCTAATAATGTTGAGTTTCTAAAGACATGTAAGCATTAGTAACTTACCAAAATGTATGGGCCCCAAAATGTATTTGATGATCTGGGCTTCAGTGATTTCCAAAGATAACACAGGAAGTTAATAGCAGAGAGAGGAATTATAGAAGAATGCAAACTGCAAAATAATCCTTGTTTTTGTAATAAGTGCCCTATCTTTATTAATACATTGCAGAAAAATTCTTGGATTTCTGGATATACTGCATGGAATTTAAAATTGTTTCACTTCTCCAGATGTACCCTTTCTTCCAAGCCATGCCTTCTCATTTATTCACAGCCTCTCTGAGTGTCTGTGTTCTATTTAGTCATTCATCAAACTACAGTCCTTAGCCCTGCAAAAATTTGCTTTTATGACCTATGAACACTAATATGGCTCAATGCTACACCTTGTCCTCCAAACAGCCTCTGATTTACAGCACTCAAAGGAATTAAAAGTAACAGATCTCTATGTGTATGTACTCTTTCTCTTGGCTTTCTCCCAATCCCTTAGATAGAGAGAATTTAATTTTAGAGTTTCCAGTTCTCATGAGTTGCTACAGTCTAAAAATCATACTGGGGCATCACTAGGTCCTCTTCCTTTGTTTGTAGTTTGAATCCTTTGCCATTGACTCTTTAAGTCTGCAGGTCCTTATGCTGAGCAAATGAGAATGCAACACCAGGGTTCTGCTGCTTATCAAGCCCTTTCACTTTTCCTGCTCACAGCCTTCCATGATCTCAATAGTACAAGTATAAACATTCAAAGCAATATGTATTTTTCCTTGTATTCACAATGCTCTTATAATTTTTAAGCAATGTCTCTAAATCTGGGGTTAAACTAAGAATAGACTAAACCTATCAATCACAAAGTATCATGTTTGCACTTTATTTTTATTTTACTGATGAATACTGTGACCAAACTGTCCTGTCTTCTTTTAGTTTGTCATTTCATCTTTTCTAGTTATGACTCATGCATTAAAAATAGATTATCAATATTTATGTGTATTGAGTGTGTATATGAGCACTGAATGTGTTCTTATAAGGAGAGACAAAGATGTTTTTTCAGAAGACCTAACCTGTTCTGTAGGCAAGTTATTTTTAAAAAATGACATATTTTTGAGTATGTGAAGATTCTACTACTGTGGCAATATTTGATGCATACAGTGCTGGCATTGATTTCACCCACTTCAGGCAGAATTACTTATCACAGTGTTTACTGCAACACTATAGTTAAAGTTAAAGGCACAGTTTCCTTCTCTTGCTTAAGGTAGTAGAAACTTCTGCACCTTAATTTTTGTTTTAATATAACTATCACTTTATTAAAGAAACTATGCTTCACTTCTGCAAACTATAGAAGTATGTGGAAAGACTTGTGATGTAGATTCCAATCAAAGTATTTCCTTTTCTGCCACTGACCACTCTAAACTCAACTGGAACACAACAATAATTAACTTTACTACTTAAAAAATTATAGTAGGCAATGAGTCATCTTTCAAATTTGTTAAATATATATATATATTTTTATAAACAAAATCCTTTTTTCCAGTAGTGGGTCTATATGATGCTTATTTTAACTTGTGGCTGGCAAGTCAGAAAACATATAAAATGGTATTTTTGATGCTATGAGAACCTTATTTTGGTTTCTGCCCTATGTGCTGGTGAGGATACGCCCACACAGTTTGGCTCATTACTTCTAAGCATGACTGATTCATTTTTGATGGAAAAAATGGCACAACATGGCAAATGAGTCAACTGAAGCTATAACTGAAAGTAGAGCACATGAAAGAATTATTTTGAATGCCCAGATAAAGTCACTTGACATTCACTACTCACACCTGACAAAGCTGGAAAATACTCTGGTGCTATAAAAGCCTAAGACATGCAAATGCCTTGACGCCTTAGTTGTTGGAACAAGCAGTGGAAAACACTGCTTCAGAGTGGGAAGGTGAACGGTATGAAATGTGATAAGTTTGGTTTGCCAGTGTTATATCTGTGTTTTATTCAGGGAGTTGTAGTAAATACTAGTTTCAGATTTTTTTTCTTATCTTCACCTTACCACACAAAATCATGATGACACAAAAGCCCAGTAACACTTAACAGAAGATAAGAATCAATATCAATTACCAGTATCCATAGATTCACAACAATCTTCCCATCTCAGCTTGGAACTAATAGAGATACTGTCTCACCAGAAATACAGATGACTGCTCCAGGAAGGTATTGATCCAGCTTGTCTGAATTCCCAGTCAATGGACAAAGTGCCTCCAATCACCTGCTGAGGCAGATTCAATTGTTAAGGGTTGACTCTGACACCAAGTGCCCACCCAAGCTTCTCTGTTCCTGCCCTCTTTAGCTGGGCTGGGAGAAAAAATATAATGAAAGGCTTCGGGAACAGCAGGCAGAGATCACTCACCCAATACTATCATGGGAAGAACACACTTGAATTGGTGAAATTAATTTATTATCAATCAAAACAAAGTACAATGAGAAATGAAACAAAATCTTTGAAACAGCTTCTAACCCTCCCTTCTTCCCAGCCTTAACTTTAATCCCAATTTCCTTCACCTCTTTCTAGCAAGAGGAGGAGGGGGATGGAGAAGGAGAGGCTGTGACTGGTTCATCACACTTCTCTGATGCTCCTCTTTCCTCAGGGGCAAGACTCCTCACACTCTTCTCCTACTCTAGAGGGGGGTCCCTCCCATGGGACACAGTTCTCCCTTAACGTCTCCAGCGTGGGTCCCTCGCACAGGGTGCAGTCCTTCAGGATCACCTGCTACAGTACTGATTCCCCACACAGTCACTGGTCCTGCCAGCCAACCTGCTTCAGCACAGGCCCATTTTCCACGGTCTGCAGGTGGATCTCTGCTCCACTGGGTACCTCTGCAGTTTGCAGGATGACAGCCTGCTCCATCGTGCAGCAGAGGCTGCAGAGACATCTCTGCTTCATGTCTGGAGCACCTCCTTCCTCACTGCCATCTTCACTGACCTTGGTGTCCACAGTGTTACTGCTCTTGCATATTCTCATTCCTCTTTCTGGCTGCTGTTGCCCAGCAGTTTCTCCCTCTCCTTAAATCTGTTATCTCAAAGGCACTACCACCATTACTAATGGTACTTAGCCAGGGGTGGGGCCATCTCCGAGCCAGCTGGAATTGACTCTGTTGGACATGGGGGAAGCTTCTGCCAGCTTCTCACAGAAGCCACCCCTGTTTCCACGCAAATCCAACTCACCAATCCATCTAAAACAGCTGCATTCTTTTTTAAAATTTCAAAAATGCAGATGCAGTCAACTTTTTTTTTTGAAATTAAATCTCAATATCTGCGGAGTCCTACTTGAGAAGCAGGTGATCGCTCTGTCCAAAGCAGCCTCCTTTATGTGTCAACAACTAATGTTAAATACCAAGGGAACTATTAAAAAAAAAAAAAAAAAAAAAAAAAAAAAAGGGAGAGTCCTGGGAAGTAGATGAACTGCATTGCTACATAAACCAGAGAATTTTGAAATGAACCAAATTCCTAATTAGGTAGGATTTAGCACATGACTAAATCCAAATGCACACTACTTAAACACTCCTTACTGAGGGTCATGAGAGAGGTGACAAGGTGGTAAAAAACATTCTGAAGAATTTTCCTTACAATTATACTTCATTTAAACTTTCCCAGCACAGTTACTTCTATCTGTACTCCTTTTTTCATTGTGAAATTCAGAGGCATTATAGTTGATTAGATGTACGTATGGCCATGCTAATTATATATGTTAATTATGCAAATAACAAATGTAAAATTGTATTTCATAAATTTATGATGTTACTGTGAGAGGCTTTTTTACTGTGATTTACATTTCTTCTATTAGCAGTTCATTATTTTTCACAATGTCTTAATGAGTCATCTAAATTATTCAGCATTGCAGTAATAATACTAATTTGAATAATACAGCATCATTGTTAGTTATCTTGCAAACTTGCACTGAACTTCTACTTCATACAGGTTTTCACAGCTGTTCGTTTCCTGTAACATTCAGTCTAGCCATAAGTCTGGGGATATGATTTAAAATCTCTGGAAATCAACAAAAACAGACCAAGATTTGGTCTTTCTCATAAAGTTTTAGGTAGGTTTGACTGGAAAATGTCTGCTATTAAAGAAACTTATGGTTTATACTTAAGCATTCAAACAAATGCAATTTTTGCAATTCAGAGTACCATGATCTCAAACCTCCTGCCATCTCACAAAATAGCCAACTCTGATTCGAGTGTGCAGCCTGCCAAATTATGCAACAACTTGCTAAGGGGAAAATCTGGAAGTAATGATTTATCCATTTAAGCCAACAATGAATTGGAATGAGAAAATTGAGAAAACTTAAGCATCTACTAGCATCTATTTAAGATCAATGTCTAAATCTAGCCAGATAGGTGATTCTGTCTGAGATATCATGATAGAAATCCTCTCCAATTAATTGTCCAGAAATTAGTACTCTGTTATGAAGAAAATTATTATGTATAACAGAATAGCCAATGTCTTAGCAGTTTAAGTTCCTCAGGCATGTGAAAGTGCAAAAGTCCTATTTGAAGCAGAGGTTTCATTGCCAAAGTCAGTGTGAAAATCATTGGACAGGACAATCTTCTTTCAGAGGTCATTCTACCTGTACTCCTTCAGTGTTTTAAACTTAGATCCAAAAGCGTCAAGGAGGTGTTTCAGTCTCAGTGCATCTCAGGTGAGGACTCTAGCCTCTATAATACAGCCTCTATGCTACAGTTCTGGCCCTAAGAACACTCAGTTGGTTTCAGAAAAATGAAGAATGTGAACATGTAGGACTGAGGTTTTATACTTTCCCATTGATCAACCTAGGACATTTGCCCAAAATACAGGTTCAGGAAGACTAGGAATGTGATCCAAAACCTCTCATCTCAAATGGACTCATAACTGATGCAGGCTTTTGCCCAGGAGCTTTCTCTCCTGTATGGTACATTTTGTGAATAAGACATCTGACGTCTGGTAAGTCCAGGCTCTGGTCCTCAGAAGATCATGAGCTGTGCCATCAGTTTTATTTTACTGGCTGTGGCACAGTGTCAGTGTTTGAGTAATCTTCTCATCTGCTCATCAACATACAGCCACTGGTGCATAAATCCAAGGTGGAGCTAGGGACTTTGAAATGCAAATTAGATCTTAAGTATTTTGTAAATCTTGTCCATAAATTGAAATTACTCCTGGGCTTGCAGAGGACAGGTATTTCAGAGCACTTTTTGCCATCTCTTCACCTCTCTTTAGATTTTGAGAAAGACAATATGAAATCCAATTTTAATCAATGTGAATGTCGTTGCTCCACCAGAATCTATTAGAACATACTCTAGAACACAATAAGTTCTATTAATATATAGAGGATATATTAAGTTCTTACACTTAAATGACACTTTATTTTTTTTTTTGATCCTTAAATGATCCAAAGGCATGCATAATTCTATTCCAATAATGAAATATAAATTTAGGAAAATTATTTTTTGAAATTATACACCTTTTTATATGGGGAAGTTGCAAAAATAATTTAATCAGAATTTTTTTTTTTTATTTCTGCTGATAAAGTTGACTTTGTGGTGCTTAAGGACATGGTTTAGAGGTGGACCTGGAACTGCTATGTGGACTGAATGATCTTAGAGGTCTTTTCCAATCTTAACGATATTATGATTCTGTAATATACCACAGTCTCCCAATACTATGAAGAATTATTATTATCATCATTATTATAATAATAATTATTATTGTTATTATTATTATTGTTATAACAGTGGGAAATTTCCTAAAGCCTCTGCAAAATACAAAGGGAAGTTTGCTTCAGCCTTACTATCATCCACCACTCACATCCCAAGCATCAGAAATGACAACCAAATATCTCCAAATAAACCCATTTGTACAATTCATGAAACACTGTAGAAAGTAAACTGATCTTGAAAAAAATAATAGTTTTTCTGTGATTAAAACATCTACTAAGCAATTCTGATTTCAATTCCAAATCACTTTCACATTCTGCAAGGAGCTGCTTGGATTTTTTGAACTGTAGATTATACTAAGATTTCTACGTCTTCCTGCTGCATATGAGCATAAAGCACATGGTGCCAATTTCCTTTTTATTTCAACTCTTCCTAATGTGATCTACCTACTGAATAAGATATCCATTCCTGGGAATAATTCTAAAGTATACCAACACGACAAAATAATTTACTTCAACAGATTTAGTAACAGAACTTAAAACCAAAAATTTATCTCATAACCCACAAATTCAATATATAGATTATTAAGTCATGAAAAAAAATCTGCATTATAGAGTTTTAACATGGAAATATTTTCCTCCTTTGGTCCAGGTATAGCTTCTTCTTTGTTTCAGACTGCTTTTAAGATTTATTCTTAGATCCAGTCTTGTACAGCCACAAGTATTAAGAGTCCTTCATATAATCTCATTTTCTATACTGTTCAGCTAAAGATATAAGATAAAATTTCAATTAAAGCAGTGTAAATGTTGCATCTAGACAAGCCCAACTTGTTAAATTCCAACTGTTAAATATTTATTATTGATAGTAGTATGACTCAAGAAGCTACTGCTTGCTTATAATTCCAAGGGAGAACATCGATGTTTTCTCATTCTCCTTCCAGCCATATTTAACACTGTGCAGTTTTCAAGTATTGCTCATTTGATAAGGGATATTAAGCAGTGACAAGAAATGCAATATCCACAATGTTATTTTTACAAAGGTTTTTCCAAGATCATTTGTTATTTCTTAACAGGTCACAAAATTTGCCTGAATTACAAGTCATTAGTTCACTTACTTATTTTTAAAAATGTCACTTTGTTTTACATTTGCTTTCATTGTTCTTGCTGGAATGATATGTTTTTTGATAGTTTTCTTTCAATGATGATATTTTAGTCTTATTGTAATTTGTGTTTCCTGTTCTGAAAGTTTTTTTCTCCACGTTTCCCAGTTTAAATTAAATTTTTCCTCAAGGAAATTACAGACAGGAAATATTTACACAGGTATTCCAAAGATGAAACCTTTTCTTTAGTGCTCTTTCCAAATTTTCTTCAGAACTTGAGATCAAATATCTCCATGTGTGCACAGGGTAGAAAAGGAAATAAAAAACTCCGCAGATGTTTGACTGATGTTGGGTTTAAAGATGAACGGCATTTTTCATACCTGCAACCTAAGGTCCTATCTTCCTAAGGGAATAAAATATCACAGATCAACAAAGGCTGCATTATTCTATGGCAACAGCAAAATTAAAAAGCTTTTCTTTGGCGCATAGGAAAAAAAGTCCCATTTTGAGATGTAAATACTTAATTCATATTAGACTACAGAAAATAATATTAAAACATCTCAGAGAAAAAGTAAAATGCATCAAACTGCTTTCACTTTTACTATATAGAACTAAATTATTTTGTCTAAAGATAAATGACGATTTTAAAAAGAATGAGGTGATACTTTTATGAAGTAAAATATCTTAGCTCAATGCTCACAACACTTTTATTGCTGGATTAGGAAATAGACCTTCTCACGTTGTCACACTAACTTGTTTCTTCTTTCCTTTGCTAGAGTTTCTTCCATTTTTCTCTCTTTTATCCACTTTTATTTCATGTCTTTTTCAACTGGGCAATTCAATTCTTTATTTGTCATATTCAAACAATTAAGCTTTTTTTGCATCCTGCTTGATTTCTGTTGCCAGTCCATCCTCTAGTCATCCCCACAGATGTTGACCACACAGAATTGGTGTCATCCAAGCCGAGTTCTGCAGATGTAGCAACAAGAAACGTGACACTGCTGTCTCTTCAGCTCAAGTGAGTACTTGTACAATTCTACCATATCTATCAGCACAAAACAGGAGGTAGAAGAAAAGGTAGGAAAATTCACAATAGACAGAAAGCCTCTTTGCATTTTTGCAGATATGATAAGGATGGATTTGGATTGTTTATGATTATTTAAAATCAGCTTTCCTGATCCATTCTAAACATTTTCTATTCATTATGTAACCTTTTCTTCCAGAAGATAACATCATTCTGCAAATTGCTGAATGTCCTTGTAAGTATACAAGTTTGCATTACTGATGATCAAAATACCTTCAATGCTATGCTCCAGCACAGTGTATACCACCACTCATTAAGGAATAATGAATAAAGACATGTAATTAAAATTGCAATGGCAGTTTAGAAAAATGAAAAGGAGTAGGCACAAACACATTTCTCACAGGTACATCAGCACTCCTCACTTGTCCAAAACAGGTGTGAGCTCAATCTTTTTAGAGGCTTGTTCATTCAGGTTTTTGAGCTGAGGAAACTTCTTCCTGTACAGCTGTGTTGGGAACTGTTTGGTGGCTCACTTTTTTCTGGTTTAATTTGGGGCGGGGGAAGGGTGGTTTTTATTTTTCTATTATACTGCATAAACCACTTCACAGAGAAAGATACACTAAGTATCATGTAAAAATTAGAAGTGATAATGAATATTCTGTTTTCCCCTGCATAAAAACTCCTAAGCAGACCAACCAACCAACCCAAGTCTCACACAACTAAACCAAGTTGCTTCTAAATGAATGGATTCTAAACATGCTGTTAACCCACAATTAGACTCTCTGTCTTCAAGCTGGGTGCCAAAGTATTTATTGAAAAAGAGTGTCCAAGTATGGTGCAAAGAAAAGGCAGATGTGATAGTATATGCAAATGAAATTCAAGCCTTGTGGCTGTAAATGTCATCCTCTGTTGAGAAAAATTTTAATATGAAAGATTTTGTTTTCTGCTCTATTTGCTGTTTTGGTCTAGAAGATATAAGATATACGTAAGATATATTTATAATATAAATATAAGTGGAAGGGATGAATAATTTGTTTTGAAAAGTGGTATGTTCATTGCTTTATTTGCTGACCATGTAGAATCCTATTCTGACACATTTAAACTTCTGCTGACCACTATTTTACTTCATTGATTTTTGGTCTTGCCCTGCTTCTAGGCATAAAAGTGCCTAATATGTGTTTAGACTTTGTTTTGCTTTACATCAGATATGCAGAAAGAAAGACAACTGACATGTCATTCGAAAAGGAGTGATGTCAAGCCAGCATGTTTCTTCCTGCTCTGCTTCCACTTGCTGAAGAATCACAAGGGTGTATTTAGAATTTTGAAGACTGAGAATTCTTTCTTGAATTCTTTTTCTTGAAGGAAGACCATAGCCAGGATCTCTCTCTGCTCCTGCTGCCCTCCCTCTCTCTGTTTTTCTAAATACCAGAGCAACTGCGGCTAATGGAGATGCTGCATACGTCTATAATGAAGGACACAGTAAAAAGAAAAGGACTTCACAATGATGCAGATATAACTTATTCCCACTGTAACCATGGTTTCTTCAGTGAGTATTTCTATTGTTAGTATCTAATTTTAAGTGCAAAGAGGAAAACACCAGGTCTTTCTGATAGTAAGACAGATTTGAATCCAACATGACAAAATGATCTAACGTGACAAAATGTCTCACATAAGGAAGACACAAGACTTATGAGAGATATATCACATCTCTCCTTATTCAATTAGACATTCCTGAATTGCTAAAAAGAAATCAAATGCTTGAAAACATTATACATCTACTGATTTCTTGATACTTTGTAGAATACTCTGAAATTATGAAGACTGGTTCATGCAAGTAAAAAGATAAAATAGAAAAAAATACACAGATAATTTGTAGTATGTTAGTATCATACATGATCATTAAATATTTTCTTGAATAAGCAGTTTTGATTTAACTGTATATCTTGGGTCATGTAACCAAAAAAAAAAAAAAAAATGTATTCTATTTCACCTGTAGAAAGAAGTTGGGAGAGGGTTTCTTTTTTTTTTTCTCTTTATCTCTTGTAACTCCAGGGGTGGGGTGGGGAGGGTGGATGCCTTCTGATAATAGGCCAGCTGTTAAAACCAGGTGGGGCATTGTTTCTTATCTCTTTCACCACTCTCCACCGTCTGGGGGATATCTTCTGTTAATGGGCCATTGAGGCTCACCAGTGGTATGACACATTACATCATCCCATTGTGAGATGCTCCAGCCAGTGGGGAGGAGCCAGCTATTCCCTACCCAGCTAAAAACGGGGACACAGGGACCCCAGGCATCCTCTTTTCCACAGGATTCTCAGAGGTAGGCTGGACTCATCTCACCACCACTGAACCTGTCTACAGGATCATCTCTACTCCAACAGAACCCCATCTGTCACTCCAGAAGGACTTATTTGGACTGCTTCCAACTCCCTGACAACGTGTCAGGTTGTATTCCTGACTCCATCACGGTTTTCTAGGACTTTTGTTTGTTTGCTTACTTTTTTTTTTCTTGTACTACTGTATTTGTATTTTTTAATATTCCTAGTGAAGAACTGTTATTCTTATTCCCATATTTTTGCCTGAAAGCTCCTAATTGCAAAATTGTAACAATTTGGAGAGAGGGGGTTTTATATTCCATTCCAAGGGAAGCTCTGTCAGTTTTCCCTGACAGATACCTGTCTTTCCAAACCAAGACACTGTATTAGGGAATTTTAACTACATTTATTCCCAAGTAGACATTTTATAGCAAGTCATATTAATATGTTTGAAAGATACTTCTTTTCCTCTTGAAATTTTATCTTAAACTTGGAACACTCCACCATTAATCCCCACAGAAAATATCTACTTCAAATATAATGGCAAGGATTAATTCAATACAGAATAGAGGTGAAAATCAGTAAAGGAAGTTGTCAGAAGAAAAATAAACAGACATAAATACATTTCTATTTCCTAGAAATATTGACTACAAGATAATCAAACCTAATATAGTAAGAATGCTGAAAATTCAAGCACATGGCAGGCAAGAAACTTCAGACATAAAGAAGCCATGGAGCATACATGTACATATATATATATATGTATATATATATATAAGCACAATATTTTACAAATTCATATTTTTAAAATCCGTATCATAAGTTACATATAAAATTCTTGATTTATGAGTTAACTCTCTGAAACGTAGTCAAGGTAGTAACTGAGTAAGAAAGTTTTGTCTCTTTATATACATACCGATAAAATCATGACAGACTCTACCAAAGCAATGTAAGCATTTGGAAATTCTGCCACAGGTGTTTCTGTTTATCATCTGGAAAACAGATCCGGGCTATGGGACAAACAGCTTATATGAGCCTAGAACCACTGAAAGACAGATGGACAGACAGAAGTATTTATCTTGATTTTTTTAACATTTTTTAAAAGCAAGAGATTTTTTCTCTTGCCCTTTTAAGGTAATGCTAAACAACACAGAGATGATGTATCGTCAGGCCAGACTACCTGCTTTGGAGTTTGCCATTTTTGTGGAGAAGTCGGGATAAAAGATTAAAGATTTCTCATGCTGTACCTTCTTCCCTTATTCTCCCAGACTGAGCTCACAATTTCAGTCTCATTGGAACTGTTTCCTCCAGGTTCAGAAGCACTAATCCACATGTAAGAGGAAAGTGAAACAATATGAAAGAAGACACTTACATACTCAATGTTTTTTTTTCACAAGCATCACTCTAGTTGTCCTTATTCTGTCTCTTTCATCCTCTCTACTCAGAAGTCCTAGTTAAACTACAGGTTTGACATGCCTATCACTTCAAATCCCAAAGTCATAAGATTGCATGAGAACAAGCTTATTTTTAAATAAAATATGAAACTCTTGGGTTCCATTATGCTGCAAAAGAAGCCTTGAAAATGTGGCTAGATGTAACAAATACAGCCATATGCGCAGAAAACCTGAAACACAAGTTCTGAAACCTGTCACAATGAGACAGAGCTGGAGAGGAGAGCTCAGACCTCACAGCCCTGTGTTTTCTGCCACACTGTGCTTCTGACAGTGCTCGTACCACAGATGGGCATCCCTGCAGCTCAGTACGTTGCCAGCATTAGCTGCTCTGGGGACCCAGAGACATTGTGGCAGCAGTGACAGGAGAAGACAAGATGCATCTCCGGAGGTGGAAAGGAGAGAACTGTCCTCAAGCAAATGCCTGTCTTGATCTGAGAGGGGTCCTCCAGGAGCCATGACTCGTACCAGGGCAGGGGAGGGCAGCTGGAGTGCAGTGCTGGCCTCACAGGCTGACAGGCACACCCAGTGACACTGCCCTTGCAGCAGTGCAGCAACCTATGCTTCTCCCCAGCAAAGCTCTGTCACCTCAAATGAACCCTCACTCGAAACAACAACAAACCAGAAAAGCAAGAAAGCTGCATGCACTTCAGTCTCCTGTTCTTTAACTTGTTCCTCAATTATGTGGCTCACTATTTAAAGCATTCAGGCTTTGTGTACAGTCAGAATGAAGTTATTTGTAAAAATAATGTGCGGTAAATTGGCAGACAAGCACAGTTTAAAATATAGGCAATCTGTTGAGTGATTTAGGAGAGCTGCCATAAAATTTCATTTCTTATGTTATCATATATTTAGCATTGTATGCAACAGAGTACTTCAAGAAAAATGATAAACAGTAAAGATTCATAGAAAATGCCTTTTAGGGAAGAACACATAGGGTGACTGTCAGAGCAGAGTGGGGGCCAAGGGAGAGTCTGGTGCCAGGGCCCATCCCACCTCCAACTAGGAGTGGGCAGCTGGGGACTCCAGTGCAGCCCCAGCCCTGGGTGTTGGGCTGCAGTGTGGGCCCACGGGCAGGCAGGGCAGGGCTGTGTGGAGCTGCAGAGATGCTGATGTGCCCCTGATGTGCCCCAGATGCTGGGCCAGGGGCTCACGGCCACTGCAGGCTGACGCGGGGTCCTGTGCCCCAGGAAGGTTGGGGGAAGTCAGGGAGGGGAGAGGGACAGTCGGGAGAGATGGTGCCTTGGGGTTCATTGAACTTTCAAGGGCTAGAGAAATACCTACAAACAGTCCCTATGGATGCTGAAAACCTGATCAGAGAGACAAATCAGGCAGCAGCAGAGTTTGTAAGAAACTGAGGCACATAGCTTTCTCACACTGTCCTGAGAATTTGTGAGGAGGGTTTGTAACAATCCCTGAGACTGAAAAGCAGTTTCCACAGGTGTTATTCATCCTTGCAGACTGGTGTTTTTCCAACTTGTTTACTCACAAGTGTGTTTGAGGTGTGTTGCTCTGAGTGTCCAACCAATTCTCTCTTGCTCGGAACAGTATATAAAAAAGGACAATGCACAATAAAAATTGCTCTTTGTCTGAGAATAAAGAGTCCATGTCATTCTACTGCCATCTCTAATCAGACAATGACAAGTCCCATTTTAACTTTAAGGAAATGAAGCCTGTAACTGATATTCTATAATCCACAGAAGGAAAATTTCATCGCATTTGTCCAGGGTGGAGCTGATAGCACTATGATATGGTGAGTTTATGAAATAACAGGTTTCCACTTCTTGCACTGGGCTGCAGAAGTTTGCAAATACCTTGCAATATATTTGGAGCCTGAAGGCCCTGGGACCTATTAATAAATGCTGGTAACTTTCTGCTTAGATTCCCCACTTGTTCAAATTCCATAAAGACTCAGAAAACAGCAATAATTTTCTATGCTCATACAGTAATATGGTAGCAAGCACATGGAGTTTTGGAAAATATGAACAAAAGAGATTGTCAATTGTTTTTGTAATTGTAATTAAAAATTAAAGAGACATAATGAATGATACTTTTGAACAACTAAGCACTGTGCAATACCAAGTCTGCTGAGGCTAAATTCCATGACTGTGTAAACCAGAATTTCATCCCAGTTCTTTACACCAGTATCTAGCACACAACGTAGTCACTTTTTGGTGTTCTTCTGTATTAAAACTTACCTCAAGAAAAGTAGCAGGTCTAAAAGACATTCTTACTTTATTTAGTTAATAGATTTGATGTTTATGAAAGTAAACGGACTTATTTGTTCAAAAGGTCTATGTAGCAGAACAGAAGAACTTAGAAAATAGAAAGTGAGCTATTCTCTCTGGGCTTTAAGGTAGGCCTTGATTCTGAGGCCTAATTAGGCCCCAAATGTGGGCCTATGAAGTAGTAGATAAACCTGTGGCGCAGTTACTAATTCTATTAAGGTGTGCACCTGTTGTAGCTAGGATAGTTAGGGTAATATCACCGTGGCTGCCTTAAGTCTAGATTGTTTACATACTTTCTCACATGCTCTACCAATAAGATTCACCTGCTTATTGTAAACTATGTTCACTGTATATAAGCCGCCATCTCAGAGAATAAACCAGAACGTGAGTTATTAATCATATTGATTGGACCTCTCGTTGCTCGTTCCCCGATCTACCAGGCTTCAGCCTGCAGGTCTATTAATGAATTTTTAAGTTCAAGATCTGCAGAACCTTTCTCCATGTTTAGGTATATAATTTGCTTTTGGCTGGCATTAAGGCCCCTTTTTTTTTGTGTGTTTCACATATATAGGTTTTCTTTTATCAGTAAAATATTTTCTATGCCAAACTCAGTATTTGTTTCAATAATTTTGTTGACAAGCATACACTTGAATATTTTTTCCCCCATTTGCATCTGTAGCACTGAAGTTCCATAGCAGGGAATTTCTCAGCTTTTTAAGATCTAATTATACCCACCCTATTCTTTAGGCCTGAGTTAAGTGCTAGATGAGGAGGTATCCTGTGGAATTACATTTTGTTAAAATAGTATGCTCTGGCTCACCTCTTGAAAGTGTATGGTTTATCCCAAGTCTGTACCCTCCCTGCAGTATCGTCTATCTGTAACTCTATTGGCTAAGAATGTTCCCGCGCCTACCTTGAACCTCTGGGTTAAGGGTGCAAACGGAGAGGGCTCCTTCTCTTTTGCCCTGGCGGTTGCCGGAGACTGCTCTCTCTCCTTCCCTCTCCCCTTCTCCCTCTCTCCCCTTCCCTTCCCCCTCTCCCTCAGTGACCATGCTGCCTTCTTGGGGTAAGACTCTGAATAACCCCTCATTTCATCAGCACCTCACCAGCCGTCTGGAGTCTCTTTGCCTGCCAGCACAGGGACACCTACAACCCTAGGACCCCAGGGGGATCCCAGGGAACCCTCCCTTGGTCCCCCCCAAAATTTACACTGCAACAGTATCCTACTGCTTCTGAGAAGAGTAACACAAGAAAATGAGTTATGCATGAAAAGGAAGCTGTGAAGGAAAACAGGGTTCAGTCTAGTATTCTAAGAGGGCCATACTGCATTGTGGGATGAGAACTGTCAGTAAATATTTATTAAATCAGTGGATGGGAAAAGAACAATCCTATACTTTGTGGATGCTTTGACCTCTGAGCTCTGCTGCTTGTGGTAGTCACAGTCTTTATTCTTCCCTCTCCTTAGCAGAATGAGTAGTATGATACTCATCTTCTGAACACAGCTTCAATTTAATTTGAAAATAACTGACTAACTGTATTCATCACCATATGATGATAACAGTTGTTTTTTTCTTTTTTTTTCTTCTAGGTAAATGTACTAATTGTTTAGCTACATCTCTCTCTTACCATCCTGTCTGGTGTTTCAAATAATTTCTTATACAGAGATAATGCATTTTTTTCCCTCTTCAGATAGCATTTTTCCTATGGCTTGACAGATTTTTATCTTTTATAACAGTTATCTACATGTGTTGGATTTCATTTGCTTGTATCTCAACAAATGAAGACAAACAGAAACTGACTATCTGTAAGTAAAAGGCAGAGCAGCTTTTTAAGAAAATGATTAATAATCAATAATAGCTGTTAATAGTCATCTTCAGCTTTCCTGTAATAAACAGGAAAAATATTCTTGCCAAAATCAAACAAACGTTAAAAAAGTAGGAAGAAAAAATTCTACAGGGTACAAAACAGACATAGAGAAGAAGAATGTGAACAACAAAAGATCATTTCCTAGGTGTGTGTGAAAATTTAATTCCAAAATGGAACTTCTACTGGTCACATTTTACAGTAAGGCTTGCTTATTTTCAATACTTTCATAATATTTGTGATTTTGACAAATTTTTCTGGTCATTTTGTGGAGATTTCTTATTGCACTGAGATTTTGTAGGCATGCTTTTTTTTTTTTTTTTTTAACTGTTTTGGGGATCTGTTGGGTGTGTTCACAAGCATGTGCATGTGCATGAAATGTGTCAGGTCTTCAGCCGGGATCTGGAATATGCCAAACAATGAGTTTTTGTTCATCTCTGCTCTTCTGCTTGTCTTTCCTCCCCTTCTGTTAGCTAATGGTAGGAGACATGTGAAGTTTGCCATACACATACAGATGTTAAGAAATCTTTGCCATGACAGAAAATAGTTTGAAACTAACAAGATAAATTGCTAGCAGCAATGAATAAAATTAGCAGAAAATATGACTCGCTTGAAGGGTAAAACTTAAAAATATTACAAATACATACATTTCTTCCTACTACTGAATTTCTAGATCATTACTAATTTTTTTTTTTATTTTTTACAGATATTTGAAAAATACAGAATTTGCATTTTTATATTTTTCATTAAATATAACGAGCATTAACTAGCACTAGAATTTATAAGCAAAAATAACATATTTGACAATAATATATAATGCAACATATGTTTTAGAACAGCTTCCTTTTGTCTAATGTAATCAATAACATTCTAACATATAAGCAAAATAAGGAGTAGGCTCAACATAACTGAGTTTAGTGTAAATTTAAATTTGTAATGCTACATATTTGATGGCACCACAAGCAGTCACAGTTCTTAGTTCATGGATGGCTGAATATTCATGTTTCTGTATCTGTGGACAGAAAAGAGCAAAGCCAAGAGCACTGTATTGGTGTGCAGTGTGACAAGGGGAGAGGCTGAAAACCAACAACCCTCTTGCAATGCAGATAATGCTATTTGGACTACACTGCTAAATAAACTTCTGGTTGCAGGAACAGTTGCATGTCAGCTACTTCAACTTCTTTGTCTCTGTCTCTCTGTCTCTCCTGCTCCTCTTTTTTTTTCTTTGTTTTGTTTTCTGCTTGTCAGTCATTTTTTATTACTATTTGAGATTCTCTGTCAGATATATTTTGAGGGCAGCAAACTCACCAGGTACATTAAAAACAGTTTGGGTATGAAAACACGTGAGCACACGGCCTACCAAAACAGGGAACTAGTACTGACTTTCTGTACTCCTGCATCTTCCACTGGTTTTCTCTTACTGATCACTGAAAATCTAAGGTTGCGCTACAAAGAGGTATGGTCCATATACTGACTTTTGTTCCTCAGTTTTACATCAATTAGGAAAATATTTTGTACAGATGTATCTCCCTTTTTCTAGAAAAGAAACTGAAAATCTTGCCAAGGTACTTGGTATTATCAGGTCTAACAGGACAGCCAGACTCCACAGTAAATAAATAATTCCTTTTCTTTTTCTTATTCTCTCTTTCATTTAATGGCCTGATTTTGTAACTGGCCCTATGTACTCAACAAAATTAATTTACATTGTCCACAAATCAAGAAAACTACTTTATTTTGCTTCAATGTAATTTCATTAACAAATTGTGCAAAAAAATGCAAATAAAAAACCAAACAAAATGAGAAAGCAAAAACCCCAAAACAAAAGAAGAAAGTTCACAATGCAAACTTTAAAAAAGTGTGAAAGAGCCAGTACATGTATATGGTAAATCTGAAAAAAGACCTTGGTGGAGAAAGGTTTACAATTGTTACATTTGTGAAAGATGTACAATTGTTACTTTTTTTTTGTTCTGTGAGCATATGAGTATTTATTTAAATAAAAAAGACTGAATATTAATTTCCATATCTATGAGAAAGATTTCCCAGATGTAACACAGTCCCACAGACAAGTCAGCATTCTATAAACAGTAGGAATGAACAACAGCATATATGGGACTGCAGTGCTGGAATCTCCTGAATTATTGACTTTGCCTGTTGACAAACCAAGGTTTTATTCTGTTGGCAACCAACCATCTTATGAAATTCCTTTGTAGCACCAGAAGGTACCATTCTCTTAACTGCACCAAAGTGGAAGGGGACATGCTTTGGCTACATGTTAAAGGCTGAAAGATGCACAGACATTTTTAAAGATAAACAGATAATTTTTTAATGAGAATTTAAGTTTCCAGAGAATGCATTTAACTTAGGGTTCCTTATATCCTGCTCTCTCTGATAGTATTGATATTACTTTCAAGTAATTCCCAAAACATTTCCACTAACATCTGCTTTAGCTAGCATCTCTTGTGCATTTTTTACTTTATCTTGTCAAAGGCAGGTGGTGTACAAGGAATTGTCTTCAGCATGTTTTGTTATGTGTCTTTGTTTTGGCATCTTTATACACTGCTGCACTCAGCCCAGAATCTACAAAAATCCTATGAGAGTCCTTCATTTTATTATTTTTGCTGAGCAGATGAGATTTTTTTCAATAACAAAGCATTCTTTTATAATAAAAGAACATTAACTGTCAACCCCTAAATTTTAATTAATTCAAACTATATCTATGGAATATTTGAAAACATTGAGAATCAGTACTTGTTTTAAAAATCTCTCTCTCTGTGCATAAAATCTGGAATAAAAAGTGGAGTGTGCATTTTGGCTTTCTCTGGCTAACCTGTCTAGTTGAGGAGCAATATTGCACCAAAATGCAGAAATGCAGTTTCGTGGTTATTGAAGGCTTTTCATCCAGATGTATAGCACCTTTGCAGCAAAGGGGAAAGATGATGAAATCAATTGTCTCAAGCTATCTCACTGACATAGAGTTACCTGGCAATCGTGTGGAAATTCTGATACAAACAAGGCTTTATGTGCCAACAAGTTTTATTTATTTATATGAGAAGGAGCCAGGCATGACCTGAAACACCTGTGCAATGCCTCAACAGCTTGACTTTTTCAGATAGGGAGATTATTGGTCTTTACCTTCTAAACTTTTCATTTATGATGGAGCAAGAATATAGGTGTGGACAGATAGACTAGTGGTGTCAGTTTGTTCTGATGCTGGCTATGATTTCTTTTACCACCAGTGGTATTATAGATTGGATTGTTTCTTAATAAAATGATCTTTCAGCAGCAGCAGCAATGTGTCATGTTATTCTTTGCTGATTCCTCTGGTCAACATCTACTTTGTTGTCCTTTAATTCCAAAGCTTTGCTTTGGAATTAGTTCCTCCCTTAACTCACACTAAGTAATGAAGCGGATTATGAATTAAATGACTTTTAACAAATGTATTATGATCACAAATGTGAAAATGCCTGAAGTATCTTTAACACCACGATGCACTGTTTCTTGATTACACTTGATGTTTGGATGGTCTGCATGTTTTACATTTTCCTGGATTAAAAGGAAGCTCCATAGCTGAACATAGTATGCATATAACACAAATTTCTCTTTCATGTCTTCATTTCAGCAGCTTTTAAAGACATTGCTGTTACTCACTCAGATCTGTTCCATATCATTGCCAAAGCCTAATCCAGAGCACTTGGTAAAAACATGAAACTAGACAAAAATTATGCCAAAAATACAAGAGGTTTCATGCTTTCATGCACTCCTTTGCTTGCACTTATATGCTGAAGATAATAAAATAATAAATAAATTGTGTTCTGAGAATCTGATAGCACAGTTAGCTATTCTCAATACAGCTGAATGACAAGTTTCAATTTTTATGGTAATTAGGTAAAGTAAAATTTTCTATTACAGCATTAGTATTTCAATAGCAGACTGAATTAAAATGTTTACTCATATCTATGCCACTTTCATTGCACGTGACACTTCAGCTGACCAACATGAGACAGAGTGGAAAAAGAACAAAATTTTGCTTCTTGAACCCACTCTTAGATCACAAAAAAGAAAAAAAAAATCCCCTTCAGTTTCAGCTTCTCAGGTACAACCCTATGAGAGTAACTAGGATACTCAAGCAGGTCTTTATCAGCACTTAAATCATATCACTAAAAAAATCACACTAAAGGTGAGCAATAAGACTAAAAAATTCCAGTGGCCCAATCAGCCATCCTATAGCTGCAAACTAGAGCTTGCCCTTCAGATCAGACTGAAACAGAAATAAAAATTGGCCATTCCCAGCTAAGGACTTTCATCTGTACCAAAAGGTGCTAACTGTACATTAAAACTCTCAGGCTTGTATTTTATTGATCTTTAATTTTCTTTGAACAAGTTATCTCTAAGCTAAAGGTATATTTCTCCTCTGAGCTTTCTCTCTCCCCATCAAATGTCTGCAATGAGAGACTTTCAAGGCTGCCATGTTGACTTTTGAGGCCACATATGGATTGTGTGTGAGAGAGATAGAGATAGAGAGAGAGAAAACAGGTTTTATGACAGTCTCCTAGTAAAATGAAGCAATCAAGTTCACAGCTGAAATACTTAGGTAATTTAAAGCGAGGAACTACAGGGAAACCCTTAAAGCCACGACAATATGCAGAGAGCCTTTGGGAAATAAGCATGAATGTAATTGTAATGTACACCTGGAATTCTAACTCAAATTACACTGGAACATAATTTATTCACACAATATTACATTTTTCCCAGTCTTAGCCAAGATCTCCTGAACTTTACTTTTGTGCTTCTCTCTAAGTCTCTAATGGCTTCTTTATCAAGGGAAGACTAACTTAAATATTGCTGCATTTTTTGTTTTTGTTTTCTTTTCTTCCTTTGTAACATTTCTAAGACATATCTTCCTTTCTCCATTTTAATATAGAAACCTTATTCAGTCCTTCAATATGCTGTAGTACCTATCAAAAGCCTTTGAATGGTGCACTGAAATGGTGCATCATTAGTATGATTCAGGTATGATTCAGGAATCACTTTCCACTCTTACTCTGTTGACTGAATCACGTAAGTTTGGCACCATTACTTGCCCCTCAGTTTGCACTGTAGGTCTTCAAAGTAACAAAAAATCTTTTCCAAGTTGGTCTTCACCTCCCTATATGATCAGTTATCCCTTGACAGCATGGTGGTGTCCTCTTTTACCCCGTTCATAGCAAAGGATTTCATTATTCCCCACTTTACCTTTGCAGGACACAGCACATGAGAAAGCCCCATGGCAGCACTGACAGAGGGAAGGAAGACAGCTTTCAGATGTGTCTTTCTGACATAAGATTATACCTTTTTTAAAAAGTAAGCTGGCAAATGGTAAGGAGGACTTCCTAAGGTAACAAAGAATACAGTCTCACTGTACTCTTCCTACCTGTGTCCACCCACTTACTTTATCAGCTCTAAGTTCCCCTTACTAAGACACCTGATGCCAGCACATATATATACACATGCAGAAGCTCCCAGAGCAACAGGGAATTTCATACTTCTGAGGTAATTAATGGAATCATTAGAATTAATATAAAATATAGAAATGTATATAGATAATAGATTATAGAATTATTACAGTACTTGGATCTTAGATACGCAAAACTATGTTTTGGAGAGCTAATGGTCAAATTCCATTCAAAGGGCTTTTAAGCTCATAATTAAATAGTACACTAAATACCTTTCACCACTGAAATTTCTATGGAATATGGAAATATGCTCTTGATCAAAACTCTCCTCTTAGGTTTTACTAAAAGATGTCCCCTACTCTAAGAATTCTTTTATTATTACTCAGCCCAAGTATCTTTTTCCATCACAGTTTTTGTGGATTTTTCACAGTTCTTCATTTCCCTTTCTTTAGAGTTTCCCTTCTTCCATCTTATTGACCTCAAACCCCTGCATGCTTGAAGAGAAGGAGACTCCTGTTTAAACTGGTGCCACAAAGCACAGGTGCTAATTGGCAGCTTCTGCACTCTGCAGTAACCTCAGTGCTGTGACACACAGTACCTCAGCCATTTACTCATCTGTGAATCTGCAACACAGAAAATAAGGGCAGCAGGTCAGGTAGTGCAGGTAGCAGTGCCAACACCTTGAGTTGCAATAATAATCTTCCTATGCTGGGTTTTTGCTTTAATGATTGAAAGTCAGTAGGGAGGATGGGTATGAGGAGATGAGGGGCCAATAGACTTCCAAAACTATTCTACAAATGTTTGTAAATCAAATAGCTCTGAAGGAGGCCTGTCTACTAGACAGATTGCAAATAATTGCTTCCTCCAGCACATGGGATGGGGATTGGAATATTTTCCAAGGTGAATGCTGAAAACAGTCACTTTGGGTGAACATGGACAGATCTCTCACATGTCTGGCAAACACTTCATGGAGGAAAATGCTTTTTGAAAGGGGAAAAAGGCAGAATGTCATCAGTAACACCCATCCTTATCAATATTTAGAAAAGAATGATACTTCCATGTATACAGATGTGTTATAAAATGTAGCAGTATGAATTCTAGAGAGTTTGAAGCTGCAAACCCTGATCTTTAATTTCAAAGAAAGGGAAAAAAATACTTAAACAAATAATGCAAAACTCCCTATCAGATATGTCCTCCTTTGAAGAAGTTCATACCAGCCAGCCTGGGTGGTTCCTCCTGAGCATGATTGCTCTCAACAAGTGCTGTTTGAGTCTCTTATTTTTTCCTTACTTGCCTAACTCAAAGCTCAGATTGGTGATAGTCATGCAGTAGAAGAATCTCACAGATGTCAGCTCTTGCCCTTCAGCCACAGTGGGATTATCAACCAACTGCTCTAATGGCTTGTACGCTGATAATTAAGTCAAAATAATGGTCTGAAATGACCAGGTGAAATGATAAAAAGCCACTTGGAATAGTGGCACAGGTGGAGAGGAAGAGTTATCTTATTTTTTTTTTTTCTTTCTTCACTTATGCATTACACTGAAAGCCCAAGCTCTGGCAACACACCCTGTCATGGCACCAGTATTTTCCTTGCACTTGGTTTTGCAATGTCCATGTTGACAACCATGGTGACAACTCTTCTCAGCTATTTGCCTTACGGTGTGACCGTGCATGCTCCATGCATTTATATTTCCCACACTACGGTGTCACGCCTCCTGTGAAGCCAGCTCAGCAGCAAGCATCACGGAATCTCAGCACGCTGCTGGCTGTGGCTCCCTCCTCTCTCCAGCACATTTCCACAGCACAGAAAGAGACTTCAGACTTCAGAACCAACACAGTCAATCCTTCACGGATGAAATACTTCTTCTGTGAGGAAGGAACAAAAACAAATACTGAAACATTTTTTGCAAGAACGAAGTTTGAGTAGTTGATACATGCACTCATCATCATCCTCAAACTGGGCTGAACCTAATTTCAAATCAACACGCTGAAAACGCCGGCTGGTACTCGTTCATTCACAATGCCCGGTTCTACGGACACCCACCACTGTTCCCCCTCGCCACCCCTCTTCTCCCGCCCGCCTCGGGCCGCCTGTGCCAGGCTGTGACTCCGTGCGGGGCGCGGCGGGGTCATCCCCGGGGGCAGCGCCTGGGGCACGGAACCCCTCGGATGCCGCAGCCCCTCCAGCCCCTCCAGCCACTCAGGGGCCGCACGGCCATGGGCGCAGGAATTGCAAGGGCTGGAGGCAGCGCCGCTCAACATCCAGGTTACGCCCTGGTGTCCGCTTTTCCCTTTTTTTTTCCCTGTTCCTTTTCCTAAGGAGTGGGCGTGAGGGAATTAGCGCCGCGCGAGCCGCGAAGCAGCGGCAGCAGCATCTGGGGAGCCGCGTGCGTGAGGCAGAGGAGGCAGACGCGATTACTTCAGAATTTATTTAAGGACTGGTGAAAACCACTGCAGCGGCTCCAGGGGAAGTCCCCGCGCCGAGGAGCGCGCCCAGCCCGGCACTGCCTGGCCTCTCCCCCCGCCTCCACCCCGCCCTCCGGCCTCGGGCTCAGGGCACCTGCCCGGCCCGGCGCTCCCCAGTGTGTGATGAGTTACACGCCCGGGCTATTGAGATTACGGCGGGTTTTATCCCTGCTTTCACACGGTCGGATTACCGCAGATGATACGTTTTATTACACTCTACGGTTAGCAGAGATGCTGTGGCGTGTGCCCGAGCTCCCTAAATGGCAGGATGTGTAGCGGAGCCGCTCTCGATGCCGCTGTCCCCGGCGGAGCGGGGCTGGCGGCGCTGCCCGGGCCGCGCCCACGTGCCGTGGGTCACCGCCGGCCCGGCGCTCCCGGCTCCGGCTCCGTGCGGCTGACAGCGGCTCCGCGCCGTGCCAGCCAGGCAGCGATGTGCCAGCCAGGCAGCAGCGAGCCGTGGGCAGAGGATTCCTCCGTGTAAAGCAGAAAATCGCGTTTGCTTTTTGATAATGCAGGCAGTCGTGCGTGCGTGTGGACTTCAGTCACGCACAGAGACAAATTTAGTCTGGGAGGTATCGAAGAACCGGGGAAACCAGATAGCGCTTAGTTAAGTTTAGCAAAAGATAAGAAATAAAAGAAAGATGTTTTGGCCCTGCCCCCTCCCCCTGTGATCGTTTGCCTCCAGCTGCAAAGATGCTGTTGCTCGAAAGGGGCTGCTGGTGCTTTAAGAGCCGCTCCCCCCTCCTGTTCCCGACAATGGTCTGAACCTAGCTCTGCTTCCCAAAGCAAAATTTGTAATATGCCATTTTTCCCATGGATGCTTCTCCTCTTGGCTGCTGACGAAGTGACCGAAGAAAATGCTGAGGTGCCAAGCAGCGAGACCTGCCGGAGCACGGGTGCGGGGGCTTGGGATTCCTCGGAGCAGCGCCTGTGTCACCATTGCTAGGAAGATGCTCCAGGAGTGCTCGGCTGTGTGAGTCCCCGCTCGGAGCCGGTGGAGACTGCGGTTGTTATTGATCAAGTGAAATAGCAGACGCCGAAATAAAAGATACTAGGTACTGAACCTTCTATTTCTGAGTTATCCCTTCCTTAGCCGCGATATCCTCGGGAGATGAGGTGCAAATGCAAAATGTAGCTGTCTGTCTCTTGCTGTAGTACTTGTGTGGTATTTAAATGCATTTCTATAACGGGAGTTGGGGGATTACAGACTAAAAATTGGAACCAACTTCTTTATTTTTTTGGTTGTGAGGGAGGTAGGAGGTCAGAGGGATGACATAAAGAACAGATAGTTTGAATGAGTCCTTTTTCTAAGGTACTGTGTTGACCACCCCTCCTGTGTGGAAGGAGTGCAGGATGCTTCTGTTAAAGGTGATATCATAGTTTAGTGGAGACTGGCAGGTAAGTAGTTAACTAGGAGGAGGAATATGCATGTAATGCAACTCAGACAATAGGAAGGCTTTTCCTTATTGGAATTACACTGTGCTGCCTAAGAGCGATCCTGCTGAGAAGATCTGAAGAGACATAATTGCAGTAAGATCTGGTTTTATCAGTCACTATATCTATTTAACGATCTGGAAAAAAATAGCTTGTAAATGCAAAATACCCGGACGATCCAATGAAATGAGTTTTCAAGCTGATGTCACTGTGGACAGGCTAGAATGTATGGTAGGTAGATTTGTACTTCTTTTTCCTGCAGCAAAATTACAAGTAACTTGAAATGAATCCTCAACCATGGTGTGCAAATCAAACATCACAGTAAACAGAAAACAAGCTTTTAAAGGCAGTTATGGATAGAAAGGTGAGGGACTAAAATTAGAGTCACATCTAAGGTGGTGGCCTTCAAGGTGAGCAAAATGAATGCTTGTCTAAGAGCCTTTGTCAGGCAGAAGCCAAGTAGCTTTGTGTCTTCTTATTCCCAGAGTGAAAGAACTCCATCTGGTAAATTATTTCCAGACTAAATGAGATTGCAGAGGTGTTTGTTACAATATTCACTTAAATAAATAATTCCAGGACTCTTGGACAATTGAGATAACAGAAAATGCCAAATAGGGTGGGGTCCAGTGAGAAGAAGGAAGACAACTTTTTCATTTTCCACCACTACAGGATACATACCACAAAAATTTCAAGTAGTTTTAGAAAAGTCAGTATTGAGGACATACTTTGATACCTGGTTCATAAATGATCATAATCAGAGGGAAGTTAATATAAGAGAGCTGCTATCGATTAATTTGTTAATGGAGTCCCTCCTGAAAAGAAGCTTTATATAACTTTTAACCAAGGGTGGACATATCCTGTGCTCTGTGTTGGAATTTTTGTCCATTCCCCTTATCTGGATGTTTAGACTGAGCTGCAGAATTCCTAATTGAGCTAATACAGAGTTCTCTCTTGATGAAGACATAATGCAGCTAATAATGCAGCTATAAATTTGCTATGACATTTTTGCATACAGCCTGAAAAATGTTTATGTTATGACAGTGAACCACATTCTTTCCCCCTCTAGTAGGACAGATTACTTTAAGCAGTCATTAGTTTTGCCAGTTCAGTGTTGTGTGTTTAGAGGGGAAACCTGTTCATGATTTCTGGTAATACAGTAGGCACTAATATAGTAGGTCACATAACATCCAGCATGCTCCCTGGTATCACATAACAGGCATTTGTGATCTTTATGCCTTTGTTTGGAGGGAATAAAATGACAGGAGATTGATGGCTTGTCTATGTTAGTGACTTTTGCAACCAACTGTACTGATCCAAACCCCCTGAAGTCCATGATAGAGTTTTCATTAATTGAAGTATTTGCTGGATTAGATTCCATGCAAATGACTGGAGAAAAACACTGAACTAGGGACCAATCAACCTGGAAAAGTCTTTGTAGTAGATGATGCAGTAGATAGCTGATGGACAAGAAAGATAATGTGTTAGAGAACTTCAGTGTACTGCTTCTCAAGCTGCCATTGTTTATGGCTGTGATACCATTTGGTCAGCACCTGAGCACTCAGGTCCAGAGCTACTACTGAAATAAGAGCCTAGGTTTTGTTTCGAATTAGAAGAGTTCTAAAGTTATTACACCACCAAAAATTCTGTTTCTAGAGAGTGTTTATGTGCTACATGGATTTCAAGGGAAGCAGGAATTTGTCAGTATCCTGCTCCCCTTCAGAACCCCACTGGGGGTTTGGGATAGTTGCAGGTCCTACACAAGCTCAATGCATGTAGCAGTCCTTGCAAGTTTTGTGTGCTGTGGGGGCACCCTGCCCAAGGAAATTGTAATGTCTGTTCTGTGGCCCTGGATGGATGTAAGGAACAATGATTATGTATTAACAATAAAATGCTGGTGACTTAATGCATCTTTCTTTGAGGGATTGCTTTACTTACATTCAGGATACCGGGTAAAGTGATAAACTTTGTAGTAAGTTCAGTATCAATGGAGCTTTTATTTTTTATTTAAAGAAAGAAACACATTTGAAAAGTGTTACTTCTGTTGGCTTAGATCAGTCAAGCATAACTTTATTAAAATTATATTACCACAGGACAAGTCAGCCTTTTTCTGGCAAAGAACACAAGCTTTCCTTCTCTTCCTTTGAATGAAGAGTGCACATTCAGCTATTAATGCCACCTCTTCAAGTTGAAGAATATGCCACCTTGTTTATCCCTTTCTCTCCTCTCCTTCCTCTTCTTTGCAGTCCTGGCTGCATGGGAAGTGTTGCATAGAATGATGTACAGGAGAGCTTATTCAGTTATCATGGCCTTCTGTGGTCTTTAAAATATGGGACAAATGTGTTTAATCCACCACTTGCAATTCTTAACACCAACTGGAAAGAAATTCCAGCTTCCTCAGTGTTCATTCTTTGCTGCCTGTGTTCCACTCAACATGCCTTCAGAGATTCCTTGCAAGCCTAAGTATTCAATGATTCTATTATATCCCAACAGAGCAAGGTGGCTGTCCATTCACTTGTGGGTTGCTGTAGTTACTTGGCCTGTAACCTCACTTTCTCCTGATGACTAGGATGGCCGATTCAGGTCTTAATTACTTGTTCCCTCTCTACTTCCATTCCTCCCCCAAGTTATTTTCTGCAGTTTTCTGGGGCAAGAGCCTGCAGTTCTCTGGTGGCACAGTGAGCTGCAGTAGCTTGCCAGATGCATGGTTAGGCACCACTGGCATAACCAAGCAGGATTTGAGGTATCAAATCTTGGTAAAGAAATCTGTAGCAAAATCCTTAAGTGAGAATTTACTCAGTCTCTGCAAAGGTCACTACTTACAGCTGGGTACAGATACCTGAGTTTACTCAATTCAACACCATTCTTCATTCCCTTGAAAAGATGCAAAGTCTATGTTTCTGGGTTCTTGGATTTGTTTGGTGGTTGATTTTTTTGATTCCTATCCCATGGAATTATTCTGTGTGGAAAGGACCTTTGGAAGTCATCTGTGACAACCCCTCGCCCAGTTCTGGGCCAAATGCAAAATAAGATGAGTCTGCTCCCTGCAGGTTGGGAAAATAAACAGATTCAGTATTAACTGTAATTTTCAGAAATTTAAGGAAGATATTTATGCACTCCAACTTTGTCACATTCAGATTTTGTCACATTACCTGAAACTTGTACGAGGAATTGATTTGCACTTTAGAGTTGTGGCAATGTAATTCAAGGTTTCTGTTTTAAACTTCAGAGACGGGTTTCTAATACTTCATGTACATTGTTGATAGTCTTTGCTTATTCTCCCTTTTTTGTTACTGTCAGCTCTGAATTCTTTTTCACTAACAGGACTCATCAAATAAATGTAACTGTAGTTGTCTTGTAGGAGTTGATAAGAATGTATAGATTAGGGAAAGGGATATTATGCTGGGATTACAAATATCTGAACATCGGAGCTGGCATGTGCAGACCAAGTGGAGAGGTTAAAATACCTGCACAGACTCAAAGATGTTTATGCATCTGATTTTCAGTGTGCATTCAGAATTGAATGAGAAACTAACAGATTATTATGCTGTATAAAACCAGTTCAAAAGAGTAGAGGGCTGGGAGTCTCCATTTCAATCTTTGATCTTTTGGGGCTAGTTCTAGGCATTTGTTTATATTCCATCAATCATATGGAAACACAGTTAGAAAACATGGAGTATCCAGATGTCAGTTGTTGAATGTGCTTGGTCTATCCAGCAGTTATAGTTTAAAACAAATCAAGTTCTCTGAGCCTGGCTGGTTTTTGGAGCAGTAAGAATCGAGGAAAAAAAAAAAAGGCAGCTTAATGACAGTCCTGTATTAGTCTTGTTCAGTTTTGTTCTGAGTAGAATTTATGTTTAGTAAGAACTGAGTACCTGAGATGAATACCTGCTATATAGGCATGGATCTGTTGAGCTGTACATGTATCATTAAGTCCAGGATGCAGCTGTCCTATGTATATGAAATTTGATTCATGCTTATATAGGGAAAAGTATCTGAGTTTTCTCAAAAGTGGTGAAATTCACAGATCAGACAAAAAAGTATGTGTGTCATGGTAGTTCTGAAGTGTAATAGGAGTGAGCCTGCCAACAGCCTTATTTTGAGCCTTTTAGAACTACAGCATTGAATGTGGCTGTGTCTCCTCTATAAATACAATTGAAAAGGCATATATTTTTCACAGAAAGAATGACTTATTCTGGTTAATTTATTAGAGAGATCACTTTCAGTGTTTAATGATTGAAATCCTTCCTGTATAAAATATACTTCAGCTTAACACAGATTTATGGTCTGTGATAAGTGGGGAAGAGTAGGTAGGTAGATTTGATTCCTTCTAATTTCATTGTATGCTGAAATCTTTCAGCTGATTATGTTATGAAACCAGACTAGAAATTGTTGGGGTGATGGAGGTTTTTAATCACCAAATTTAGGTTTAAAATTCAAAGTACATAGAAAGAAAATCAGAAATGGCAATCTTCCCCTACTGGAAATTTTTAAATCTAATTTAAGTTCCTCAGGATATCACCACATTAGCAATCAAACCAAACTGGTCATAGCAATACTATTGTTGTTTTATGTTTTAGCATGAATTACTCAGTTGTTTCTGTCTGCATGTGTTGTCTTGGTCATCTAGGTGCTACTGGTTTATGGAAACTAAATTCCTTTTGGTGATAACTAAATGGGAGCTGACTCCTAAATTTAAATCTCTTGACCCTGTGTGTGAACCACATCATCCTGTGGTTAGCTAAAGGTTGACTAATACATGCAGACACAATCAGAAGGCTCAGGAAACCTCAAGAATTCTTGTAACTCTGTGACATAATTCACTTCCTATATACAAATGCTTATGTGCCCTGTTGTTTGTCCTCAGCTTCCAGTGTTGTACTACAAGACTGCGACTGGTCTGTTTGCTGACACTCCTCCTCTGTTTCTGTGAAGCTTTTCCTCTACTTTACCTGCCCTAGCTTTTGTTGCAGTCCCTCTTGATAAGCCGTCTTTCCTTTTTCTTTTCTTCATTTAAAAATTCTTCAGATATTCTCAGTATTTTGATTTCTTCCTGCTATTAATCAGGAAATTAATAAAAGGTGTAATAAGGTCCTGGGGAAGTATCTTGATTCTTCAGCATGTGCTTGAGAACAGTGTTTAATGGTGGCTGCCTCAGGACATTGAAAGCATTCCATGTGTTGGCACATGTAAGAGTGATAAATGCCAAAAATGTTTTAAAAAAGGAAAAAAAAAAACCTTTCTAAAGGCAAGAAGACAGAAATCACAGTGAACTGAACAGCATGGCATACTAGGTCTTTCATGAAAGGCTGTAAGAAATTTTTCTTTGGAAGCCCCACAGCAAACCTGCAGTTACTTGAGATGTTGTTCCTTTTTTTGTGGCTTTGTGACCCAGGAGGACTCTGAGAAGCCAGATTTCCTTCAGAGTTGTTTGGGGTCTTCATGGGCCCCCACAAACAACTTGTGTGAAGACATGGTCCAGGATTCCTATATCTCCTGCTCCTCACTATTGCAGGAGTCAAAGCATCACTTTTTGTCACACCCTACCAGCATTTCTATCTGGCTCAGGTTGACAGACTGCTTAGCTGTACTTCTCTCCACTCTCAGGGTGGGGGAGGGAGAGGATGCATGTGGTTCCAATGGAATAATGGCATGCATCTCCGTACTTCCAGAAAGTGATGTACATGACCAGGCTGACTGCAAGAACTGCTATACCTTTTAAAGATTCTCCTGGGGCTGTGAGCTGTGGGAGAAAACTTCCAGATAGCAACTGCCTAAACCAGGAACTGCCCACCCATTCCCTGCCTTCTCTAGCTTCATAGCCCAAGTTCGTTACTCGTGCTGTCAGAACAGTGCAGTCCAGGGATTCAAAATAAGAACAAAGCATCGCCCCCTGCCTTCCCTGAAGGCAACAGCTGAGAGGGACAAGATGCTGTAATAGTGCCATGGGCATTCAACTCATGGATTCCCTTGCTATCCCACAACCACTTACATATATGGCTTCCCACATCCCCATAATGATTTTAAGAGAAGATTTCCTATCTAGTTTAAATGCAAGGTGCTGAGGTAGCAGCAGCTGTCCACACAGAGGTTTCCCTACCTGGTCTTACACACTCCCCAGTGTTCCTGCAAAGTTGTACCACTCTCACTCTACCACAGCCTGTGTGCAGGGATAGCAAATGCTGTGCCCTTCACACCAGAAACCTGCTCTGATGTGTAGGACATTGGAAGTAATTTCTTAAATGATGAAGCTCCCCTGTCCCCTGGGGCAAGAAGTGTCACCCATGAGATGTTGATGATTGTGGGGCAGGAAGAGTTCAGTGACAATCCAAGTTATTAACTTTGATCTTGAAGAATGGGCATGCAAAGACAGTGGTCTCTGGCCACCTGCTGCTTACTGAAAAGATATGATTGAACTGAGCAAGTGGCAGATGACCTTGGAATTTTTAAATTATCCCTTTGCTCACTGTGAAGTTGACCATCCCAAACTGGTTAGCCACAGGTAGGAGCTGAGTGGAGACTGGCGGTGGCCCCTTGCTGACTGCAGTGTACTTATACAATGTTGTGAGAGGTTTCAGGAGGCAAGACTGGCTCCCCTGGATTGCATTCCATATCCCAAGGTCCCTGTGGACAGTGGACAAAACAGTTTACATCAGCAAGCTCTGCCAAGTAGTCCCAAAGCTTCTCCCTGTACAGGAACTTGGGGCTTGAGATTTACGTAAGCTTTGTAGCTGAAGCATGGGACTAGGTGATGTTATTTCCTCTGCTCAGGACAGATTTAAGAAACAACAGTGATTCTGTTCCTGGTAGGCCAATTTGCACAAGATATCACAGGGATATAATTAGCAGGGTTTCTAGATCTTGACCTCTTACTGAACAAGCTCACTGGAGAATAATTTCCCCTGAGGATGGGAATAACTAGATAGAAAAATAGATTAACCTTGCATTGTTCAGGCAGCATGATACTGGATCAATGGTTAGCCTGAGCTGTACAATAGAATTGCCTAGAGGAGGACAAAATCTGGCAATTAGTGCCAGCTATTGACATCAATACCAACAATTCAACAAAGAAATTAAGTAAGAGAAGGAAGAAAAGCAACAATAAGGGAGACTACAATTGCAGAGGAAGTATTTTCTGTTATTTTAAGACAGCATTATTTCCAAAACTATCAATTTAAAATATTCTATAACCCTCCATCTCCTTCCAGTCAGCCTTTAGTTTTGGGAAGCACATTCAAAGTCATTGCTCTGTTGAATTAGTCACTGCATTTAATCCCTCTCTATTGACCATCTGATTAACATTGCACACAAGTTTGAAAGTGGGAACAATGCAATAATCTGCTGTGCCTATGTGACAGAGTTTATTCCTCTTATGAAATATCCTCAGATGTTTTCTCTACTGAAGAGCTGTCCCTTGATTTGTGTTCTTTTTAAAGAAATGATGTGTGAAGTGATGCCAACGATAAATGAGGACACCCCGATGAGTCAACGGGGGTCCCAGAGCAGTGGCTCGGACTCGGATTCTCATTTTGAGCAGCTGATGGTGAACATGCTGGATGAAAGGGACCGTCTCCTCGACACCCTTCGGGAGACACAGGAAAGCTTGTCACTTGCACAGCAACGCCTACAGGATGTCATCTACGACAGAGATTCCCTCCAGCGACAGCTGAACTCAGCACTGCCTCAGGTATGTCGTTATTAAAGATTCCTCTTTTTTGTTTAGGTTCACTGATTTTTTACTTAATACCACTTACTTCAACCCTAATCAGTATGAATTCCTTAAGGTCCAAATTTTGCTCCCATTGATGCCAGCTGCAGAACTCCTATTGAGTTAATAGTATCTGGTTTGACCTCTATGGGATCTCTTTCCATATTTAAGAGTAGGAGTAATGCAGTTGACTTGAAGGAGAGCAATATGTAGCTACTGGTTCTTTTGGCTGTTGCTCTAGCATTTACAACAGGTGAGGGATCATTTAAATAAAAGATCTAATGGTAGAAATAAAGCAAAAAGAATGAAGGTGTTTTCTAGAGACTTTTCTGGATAAGAGTTTTTAATAAACAACAAATAAAACTAACTTATGTAGGTTAAATAAGGACTACACAAACCCACAAAACAACTAATACCTTAATATTTTAGTTCAATTAAGTTTAAATATTTATATAAGTCTCATTACCTGAAGTTACCCTAGACTTTTTTAGTAACATTAAAATGAACTACCTAAGTAAAAATACTAGTGTGATATTATATTTCAATATTATATGTCAATATAATTGTTTTTTATAGAATTAAAAAGAAAAGAAAGAATTAAACTAGAATTAAAAGCAAAGAAAGACCTCACTTCAGTCTGCATATGTGGCCAGAGGTTGGAAAGATACCGTAGTTCAAAATTCAGGCTTTCTCTGCGTTTTTTCCTTTGGGTCTCTCAGCTGTCATTTGTTAGGGAATTTGACCATGAGGGCCTAGGGAGGAATTAGAACAGTGTGTAGTTGGAATAAGGTGGTTAATAAGGATGAATGAAATGAATAAGAACATTTTTAAGGGTAGAAGAGGAAGATGGCACCCTCTGGAATAGGGAACAGCAGTTGTTCAAGGGCTAACCTCAGCAGTTTATGAAAATATTTTGGGATATGACTAAAAAAGAGAGAGAGAAAGAGAGAGACTAATCACTTGAAGAACAGCATTAGCAACTTAAGCATTACCTCCAGACAATAAGAATGCTGGCAGCTTGGGACAAAGAAAAAGGAGTAGCAATGATCTTGCTATATTGCAAAATCAAGTTTGGGTGTTTTTTTTTTTTTCTTTTTTCTGTTTATTTGTGGGCAGTTGAGCTTCTTTTGTACTGGTGTCTCTCCATAGAAGAGTGTAAAAGAGAATTGAAAGGCAGCATAAATCCTTTATTCAAATATTTGCTGCTGGAAATCCAAAGAAGAGAGAACGCTCTGTGTCTGCAAAGTCCTATTCAGTGTGCAGCTCAGTGTGCAGAGGCACTCTTCACTGAGCATAGTGAGGTGTTTTTGTTGAGCACTAGCAGGTGTTTAAGCCCTAATGTTTCTGTATCTTGCATATGCAGAACTCCTGCTAAAGGAGACTAGCTAAGTAAAATAATATTCAGCATAAATGTCATACAGAGCCTAGAAGAAATAAATTCTACGGAAATGGATCACAATAATACTTTGTTCTTTATTTCTTCTGGTAAGAAATAAAGAACAAAATTATATTGTTTTATGTAGTTTTGTATGATAGCTATACACCTCCTAAAAGCAATTACCTTTATACAAAGTAACTCATCCTGACTCTTTGGTACCAGACTTTTAAACTGGGGAACTACAGTATCCCTAAATGATATATTTTGAAGTCACCTCATTTAAATTACCTATAGATGGGAAGTGTGTAAGGAAAAGCAATATGAAAATTAGTAAGGTAAGTAACAAAAGAGAGAAACGAAAAATTTTCACTTACAGTAGACTGACAGGATGGAAGGAGTATAGTAATAGTTAATGTATTTTGGGATCAATTTTTATTAATTTGAGCTTAAGAAGAAGCACGCTACTGGAAATTTCAAATGACACAGAATTGAATTGAATAGTCAGCTAAGGAAGTATTACAATACACAAGAACAAGAGTAACACAGGTGGGATGGTAGTGCATGGTACAAGGGTGAGAGCCTTACGTCTAGCAGGTAAATTCATGGCCTTTTATTCAGCAGTAGTAAAGAGGGATAGTTTATGGTTTACAGTGGTAGTAGGCAGCCAGTGGGAGGTGGATGTGAAAAATGAAAAGTACCATTCTGAAATGTGTTATGTAAGAGAGTTGTGTTGGATGTAGGTAAATATTAATGCATTTAAACCAAGGGATGGTTTGGACCTTATTTATCTGAGTTTTGGCTCAGTAGTGATTGAGAGTCAACCTCAAATTGGAAGAGACTAAGAAAAACAATGCTAGAGGAAAAAGGAAGTAACACCTTCTGCCTGAAAAGACTAATTGAAATTTTCTTATTTCTGGGGGAAACTGACTTGAGAGGGACTATGAGCGATTTCATGGATTTTGTTGGAGAGACAGGAAGATGGAATGAACAGGTGAAGATGGAAGAAATGTTTTCAGTAAAAAATAATGTTGATGAAGGAATAAATTATTACAGATTACCATGAATAAAGATAGATCATTCATCAAAAGAAGGTCTTGAATTATGAGGGAATGGCATCTTTCTTAGACAAAGACATGGTGAAAACCCAAAACTGTTTTCAAGATGAAGCTGATATAAAAGGCATTATATGTCCTAATACCTTTGGTTAACCTGTGAACTTGACCCAGAACACCCCTTCGGGTTCTTTATTTCAGACTTAATTGTGGAGATATTCAGAATATAGTTCACAAGTAATCTTGTTTATTCTTCCCAAAGCTTCCTGTTGTCACTGGAAGCCTCTAAGGAAAGTGTATTTGTGTCTGCACTGCATTTTCCCCACCTTCAGGGATTTATTGCATTTAGGTCATGACTCCTGAGTCCAGAAAAAAAAAATTGCTAAATACAATGAACTATACTGTAATAAGGAAGCATAAGATCTAAATATTTATTAGTGTGTTTTTATTTTATAGGAGTAAAATTAGGTCTCTAACTGTAGCATAAGAAAGTGTTCTAACCTAAAAAGGTTAGGAACTCTAACTCCCTTTTTGAGTGCTAGAAAAGAGGAAAATGTTCAGTTACAACTTTCTCAAGCAAATTTAACTGTAATCTTCTCTAAGCTGAATTGTCTAGAAAATATCACCTTGCTTAGTTACCTTGAAAACAACCTGGAAAAATACAGTGTATGTCACTGTAAGACTTAAAATGACACATAGAATCATAAGAGTTTTACATGTACTCAGATAAACAATACCGAATGAGTCTTGTTTTTAGATTGTTTTACTGTTTCTTTTAGTCTTTTAAGAATAAGTTTCAAGGTATGAAAGATACTATTTACATGAAGATGCTAATAAGTTATCACTCTCTAGTCAAGTTTGTGTTGTTCATTAACAATGTACTTGCTCAGTGATCTACTAAGAAATTATTATTTACAGAATAGTTGAGGTTGGAAGGGACCTCAGGAGGTCACCTTGTCTAGCTTGTCTGCTGCAGCATGGTTACTAAGAACAGGCTGCCCAGGATGGTGTCCAGATGGCTTTTGAATATATCTGAGGGTGGATTCCACAGCTTCTCTGGGCAACCTGTGCCAGTGTTCAGTCACCCTTACTGTAAAAACTAAAAATGTTTCCTGATATTCAGGAGGAACCTTCTGTATTTCCATTTGTATTCATTGTCTCTTCAATATTACATTACTAGAAACTCCTGATTTTACTGATCATTTATAGTAGCAGATTTTATTTTTTAATGGCTATAAGTCTTTTCATGTATTGATCATTGGAATCTGCACCTATGATATATCTTTTTTAGTACTATTGACTGTCACCAGTCAACCCATTATTTTCCATATGACTTAGCATCATTTCCAGGAAGATCTACTCTATGATCTTGCTGGTCACTGAAGTGAAACTGGCTGGCCTTCAGTTCCCTTTTTACTGTTCTTAAAAATTAGGTTATATTTCTGCTTTTCCAGTCAGTGGGAACGTCACAAGGCTGACACAACTTCTCAAATATGATGGATAATGGTTTAGACACTTCATCCACCACTTCCCTCAGGGCATGTAGATGCATCTCATCAGGTGCTATGGACTTGTGCACCTTCAGGTTCCTTAGATGTACATAATCTCAAACCTGCACTTTAGTGAGTGGTTCTGCATTCTCCCAGTCCATGCCTTTGCATTCTGCAACTTGGGATGGTGTGGCTGGAGCACAATGTGTAGTTTGCATCGTTTTAAAAAGCTTAACTTAAATGAGTTGAATTCTTCTATGTATGAGTATAAAATCCCCTGTCTTTAAAACAGTCTTTTTAAAATTAAAGCAGTCCAGATATGTTAATCTTTGGTAGAGATTGTTGAATAATTTATACTGAGAAAGACCATTGGAACTCTATTTTCTAAAACTTATTTTGTTTATTTCCAGCAAGTTTGAGAATGTTGTGATTTAAGTGAACCTCTCTGGTGGATATCTAAACACCTAGTTCTAGTTGAGTTTAAGTTCTTTTAAATGCTGCAAAAATATTTATTTTCTCTGCAATCAATGTTATTGTCAGCTGTTTGCAAATCTTTCTGGATATAGAGAGGAGAATTGTTTGGAGTGTGGAACTGCAATACTAAAATGAATCCTTTGATATCCTCTGGTACCCCATAGATTTCAACTAAATTGTAATTGTTAGCTACAATAATTCAGTAATAAAATCAGTAATAGAAATATAGTGGTAATCACTAACGTTTTATTTGATCTAATAACATACTATTCATTTAGAAATGCTTACTGGAGGCTTGATAGAAGGGAAAATCCAAAGAGAGAAATGTAATGACCTTGTTTATTGAACCAGTTTATATAATTTGATCAATGTTAACCTATAATAGGATTGTGATTAGAGAATTTTGTTGATTTGCAGTTTCTTCCAATACAGCCAGCAATGAATTTTTTACTGCCAGAGACAAGAAAGGTATAGGGAGACAACAGTAAGTCAGTAGGGCCTTATTCTGAGGTTGTGTTTTCTATTTAGATGTGTGTGCTTGTAGTACATGGATACAAAATACTAGCATCACACATATACATATATAGATACAAAAAATAAAACAACCCAACAGAAATAAATACACAGATTTAAACAGTAATAATTAAAATAGACTTTGTTTATTTAAGATCGGACATTTGCTGTTCGGGTGAAAATAATAGCTTGACCCACAGTATTGCTCTCAAAACAGCTCTTGTTCCCGTGATGAAGATGGAATGTTAGCTTTTTTTCACTATTTATTTCTTTCTGGCTGTGCTGAAGAACATAGAGTACCAATGGCATCCTGTATATTTGAATGAATAATCAGTACTTTTTCTGAGGTTCTAAAAACCTCCTCTTGTGTGAAGGAATTCTGTAAGTTCTCAATCTGTTTTTTATCTTGCAAGATTATACATTTTTCTCAATTTTCCAGGGAATAATTTAAAAAGAATTCCAAGTAGTGAAATGGAGATCTGAGTGAAATTTGTCTGAGGTGAAAGTTTCAAGTTTTCTCTCTCAAAACCCCAGTGATACACTCTGTATTCATGTGTAAAAACTAAATCTTGACCCAGTGTTTGTTTCTACCTCTGTTTTACAGTTTTGTGGGCTACTAAATATAAACATGTTAATTTTCAGGTGTTCTGAATCCATGCAGTTCCCACTAAAATCAGTGCAAGTAGCAAGTTTTTGTGGCTGCCAAAATCAGTTTAGATTACTAAATAACAGAAATATTTTCATAAACAAATTGGAATTATGCTTTTTTCTAATTATCTTAGCTATTTGTCTCAAGATATTAACATTGAGGGGAGCATATTGAGATATATGAAAAAGTCAGGCACTCACCCTAACTATTAGTTCTTACAGAGTAAATGCGGAAATACACATTTTTACATGATTGAAATGTATAGAGGGGAGACAGAGCATCTGGAAATCAAAGAAAGCTTGGCATTATAAAGTTGCCATGGTTTAAGTGCAATGTAATGCTGAACTATTAGTTGTGTCCAAACTAACAAATGTTTAGGAAAAATTTAAAGTTATCTTTCCTCAGTAACAGAACATGTAACATAACAGTACATGGCAGTTCTTTTGACACATAGAATTGAATTAAAGTTGTTTTCATAGTGTTAAATACCAATTTAATTCTGGTGGATGACTCCTAACTAATATTATCTGATAAAAAACAGTGACAGTATCTATGGTTTGAGTGAGATAGTGCTTTAGCTGGATCATCTCTGGACTACTTTTTTTTTTAGACTGCCATCATATTCCCAACAAAGCACAGTAAAAGTATAATTATATATACAAATTACAACTTAAATTCTTTTCAAGTATGAGTTTATTTCCTTGCTGTCGTGAAGTTCTGTGTATTCAGGAGCATATTGCAAATAATTATAAGCAGGAGATTTTTCTCTTAAAAGTTTTGGACTTCTTAATAAGTACTTGATGACTAAGGAAGACTGATGTGGCAATCCAGGAGAGGAATAAATGGAATATGGGGGAAAAAAGGCAGAAACTTAAATATTTAGAAGAGGAGGAACATGTGGTGAATGCCTGAAGCGATCAACAAGACTATGTACTCCCATTTCACTCTGTATCTGCTTCATCAACATTGATATCAATTATTGTAGGTTGAACTGGGTACATCAACTGCTACATTAACTATTGATGGCTCATTATCTGAGTGTTTAAAAAGACACAAATGAACAGGAGAAAAAAAATAAGGGTGCTGGTCAACAGAATAGAGCACAGATGGTTATCCAAGTCCCTGTAAATGAGGCAGTTGCCATCAAAATTGTAGACACTGTAGTTTTAGTAAAAATGCTCTAAGAAGGGGTGAGTGAAAGTCAGTCTGCACAGGAAGTAAAGCCCTGGGCTGGAGTTCATGAAAACCATTATGGAGGTTTTCCCACTTACTTCAATCAATGGTAGAACTAGTCCTTAAAGAGCAAATAGTTAAGAGCAAGTTGAGCAAGGGGACAGAAAGAGACCTAGGGGTCCTGGTCAATAGCTGGCTGAACATGATCCACGGTGTGCCCAGGTGGCCAAGAAGGCCAATGGCATCCTGGCCTGGATCAGCAATCGTGTGGCCAGCAGGACCAGGGCAGGGCTTGTCCGCTTGTACTTGGCAGTGGTGAAGCCACACTTCGAGTTCTGTGTCTGGTTCTGGGCCCACGACTACAAGAAAGACCTTGAGGTGCTGGAAAATGCCCAGAGAAGGGCAACAGGGCTGGGGAAGGGTCTGGAGCACAAGTGCTACAAAGAGTGGCTGAGGAAGCTGGGGTTGTTTATCCTGGAGAAAAGGAGGCTCAGGAGAGAGCTCTTCCCATCTCCCTGAAAGGAGGCTGTAGCCAGGTGGGCATTGGTCCCTTCTCCCAGGCAACAGGGACAGGACAAAAGGAAATGGCGTCAAGCTGAGCCAGGGAGGTTCAGATTGGACATCGGGAGGAAATTCCTTACTGAAAGGGTGATTAAACATTGGGATGGTCTGCCCAGGAATGTTGTGGAGTCACCATCCCTGGAGATGTTTAAGAAAAGTCTGGATCTGACACTTTGTGCCATGGTCTACTTGACAAGGTGGTGTTTGGTCGTACATTGAATTTGATGATCTCAGGGGTCTTTTCGAACTTAATTGATTCTGTGATTCTGTGATCAAAAACGCTCCTGGACATTCTCACTATCAAAATAAAACTCACGGGACTATCTGAAGTGCAAAATTCTGATTTTTGTATTTTTTCCTGTCATAATACCTACTTTATAGGTATTGAACACTGAGACAATTACTGCATTCAAAAAATCAGATTTTTCATCTCCTGGAAAAAAACCCATTTTCTTTAGCACTATGAATACAAGTGCTGTTTGGGGAAAAGTGTTTCGGAGGTGGAACTTGGAGATTATACACTAAGTTTGTGTTTTTCTATTTCCTCTGCTTAATAATATCAGGCTAAAATTGGAAATAATGGCTATGCAAGACAGTAAGATATGCTGAACACATTTGCAATGTTTTCTCAAAGGTCAAGGGTGAATACTATCTCATATAATTGGTACATGAGCCCATTGTTGTATATCTTTGGTCAAAACATGTAAAGATAATACTTCTGGATCGGTGAACAGGGGGTTCATGAATAATTGCCCCCATTAAATCAGTTTTTCATTAGCAGTAAAATATTTGTATTAGAAATATTCCAAGAAAAAGTGGAGTATTTTAAGATAGAGAATTTCTTCTTGTTCAGTAATTGATACACATCCATATCAGATCCAGATACTCTGCTGTATTTTGGTTTGCTCTTTGTATCTGCTATAAACTAACATAAACTTTGTCAGCCAAACACATTTAAAATTCTAACCCTGAAGAGTAAATCAACTGTCTTTTCCCATTTCTTTATCCTTTTCATTGAATATTCAACTTCCTTCAGTAGCTCATTTTTCTTTCCATGTAACTCTACTTAGGCTCTTAGCTGTAATAAAAATTTAAACATCTACTGTATTAAGAAAGAAATCTGTATTTATTTTTCTGTAGTCATAATGATTTACAGAGTGATCTACTACTACTTCTTGCCACAAATGTGGCATGCTGTTATGAGCATACCGTCAACAATCCAATAGTAACTCACATATATTGTATATATTCCCTGCAGAGGCTCAATATTTGGATGGTATGGACAGCTCTGAGGAGGTATTTTTTACTGAAAATTGTCATTTCAAAAAATGCTTTCAGGAAGCAGCACAGTTTTTTTCAAAAATTGAAAAACTGTGCCTTTATAAATTCTCAGATTAAGTCTTCAGAAATAATACTGTGCATGGGCAGTATTTTCATGCAAAACCGAAACCTCTGCATACTTACCAAGTATCAGTGAAGATTACTTGGGAACCTACATTTAAGTATGTAACTTGATAACTGGAATTCCAAGCCAAATGGTTACACAAGATCTCAACCTAAATCAGACTTGCAAAAATGTGTACATTTGTCATAAAATTTCTGATTGCGCTATTTCAGCTGGGTGCATTTCTTCTTAATAGTCATGCTTGAATCTGAACCAGACACTGATAGTTATTTTCTGTTTTTATATGTACATAATAATTCAGTTTCTTACTTCCATATTACAATGCTGTGATAGCAAGAATCACAAGAAGATCAGCAGCAATTTAAAATAATAAAAAAATCAGTGTTCTGATCTACGTTCAAAGAAACAGAAAAAGAAATTCTTTATTGCTGGTTGTTATTTGTATTCTCAGATATTATAGAAATACAATCACTTTTGCCTTGGACAGAATAAACCAAAAAGTACTTATCTTCTAGAAAAAAATGAGCAGGTAGATATGAAATGTCTGAAATTCTGCTTGTCCCACTCCAGTACTGCATTTTTGAGTCCTACACCATGATGTCTCTTCGTTTTTCAAAATAACCTTGCTACCTAATTGGCATGGTGTTAGTGGTGTGCTAGGATTCCCTTTAAAGTAACCAGAAAAGTGTTTCTTCTACTCATAGTTTAGAAAAAAAAAGTTTTTACATTAGTGATGCTTTTATATCTATTTTAAAGATGACATTCAGATGAGAATAAAATCCTTTTTTTCTCATTGTTTGTTTAAAGAAACAAACAGTATCCATATAGCACTGACCTGAATGTAAAGCAGAAAATTTCTAGGTCTATACATTAAGAACTAGTACAGCTTTACAGTTCTTTATTTGAATTTCCAGAGATGAGAGAATGACCTCAGGCATAACATATAGAAAGTGTTTGCAAGTTCATAACGCCGTAAATTTGCCATAAATTTGTTTCTAGAGTGTACACATACCAGCTGCTCACAAAGAATTACTAAAGCAAGGGCTTAATGAAAGAAGGTAGAAAAGGACAAGCCCTTTGCTGGTGTCCAGAATGCTTTCTCAGGCTTCTGTCATTTGCAGCTGAGGGCAGGTTTTAAGCTTCAGTTTATATGCTAATGCTAAAACTGAAGTGTTTGGGTTCCAAAACTGACTTAGTCACTGTTGCGGTGTGTATTTCGGGGGGGAAGGGGGAGGGGGGGGGGCGTCACTTTTGAGCCTCTTCCACTTACTTAGTTTTTTGGTTTTTTAAGAAACATTACTTGTGATATCACCAGCTGATATCCTCACCTACACGAAGACCTAATACAGATGAAAATCAGCCACAACAAAAAAGGATCTAGATACTTGTAAACATGTCAGTCTTGTACATGAATGTCATCTGAATGCAAGCAATGAAATAAATGTAAGAAAACCTAGATGATATTAATTATTAAAAGCTACTGATTCAAATCCACTTAAAAATGTGAAAACAGATGTGATCACATGCAGTATTAAAGTTACATTGAGTGGACTCGTAAATGCAAGTGGTATTCCCCAAGTAAGAAGGAAGAATTAAAAGATATTGATACTAACGAATGAAAAACACTTTGGGGGTTCTCTTTAAAAGCCCTGCTTCTGAGAGGAGTAAGAGCACATTGTAGATTGTCCTTGCAAAATTTTTCTGTTGTCACTTCTAGGCAGAACATATCCTTGAGTAAGAAAGTAACCTGCCTATCTTGTCTTTTTCTGTGAGTCAGTTTTTCTGTGACTCATGATTGTTGTACATTGTCCCCCAGAAGTGAGTTATTTTGTGAGTACAAAGTGTGCTATGTATGAAGAACTGTGATATAAGTCAAAGTCACTGCAGATATTATTAGAATATTCACATCGAAGGTTATACATCAGCAGAATTTTAAATGGTTTGTGACATCTTCAGTTTTGAAAAGGATGATGCTGTACATGATGAAGTTAAGAAGTATATTTCTTTTCCTGGAAGGGTGGAAATTTCGTAATGTAGTATACAAGCTATATAATTTGTTTTAGGCATAGTATCCCTCAGGATCCTTCTTTTAATTTCTATTAGTAAAATCCATATTTGTCTCTGTTGGAGACTTGAGGTTTTTTTCCCAAGTTTGACCTTTTTGCCAAAAAACTTTTGCAGCTTGTGCTTTCTGAATCTTTTTTTCATAATATACACACTTTTTTGAAACAGTTTTAATTGCTCTAAGGAATGTGTTTACAAGGAATATAGAAAAAGCACTGATTGCTGAGCATGCCCAATCTTGAATGAACTGCCATTGCTGGAGGAGTTCTTAAAGTAGTAACACATGGTCTGATAACCAAGAATTTCTATTAAAATTCAAGTGCTTCTGTAGAAAAGTTTCTATTGATTTTTATTTTTAAAAGATTACAAAATTAATGACATTGCATAATGAAACTGTAAATGTTATTAGTTATCTAAAACATTATTTTTTAAATCATACATTGCATTTTCCATGAAAGAAAAACTCATTAAAATATTTTCAGTCCTCAATGCCACAGTTTAAGAGGAATATTTTGGAAACATTTAATACAAATGCATATTTGAAAAGAAAGTTTTTAGAAACTAAGAATTCAGTATTGGCAATCTTTCTTCTTTCTGTGAAGAAAGAAATTATTATCTAAAAATTACTGTTTTGGCAGCCAGACCTATTTTTCAGAGCTTGTCATGACTAGGTTATTGTTTTTCGTAAGAAAAAAAAAATAGAAAAGTTAAAGACATTTCTTCACAGACACTGAAACACTTTTAAACATCTTAATGAAATGTTTATAGTTTTCATTTATAAATAGTCTTCTGCCTTGAATCTTTCAATGTAAAAAAAAAAAATCACCTTCAACTAGAATAAAACATTGCAGCTGAAATGCAAAGAAAGTTTTGGGTTTTTTCTGGGTTTTGTTGTCAAAGAAATCAGAAAAAATCTGCTCTGTAGTGCAGACAGTAAAAATAATCTATTAGAAATAAAACAGTTAATTGCTAAACACTCAAACCAGCAAAATCAGCATGAATACGGTCTGTTACTTACCACTCTCTATTTCACTGAATTTTTCTTCTTTATGTAAATATCATGATTTAGAAAGAGGAACAGCTAGGACTCTGGCTAGCCATTCATACTCCAGTTGATGATGATTGCTTTAGGACAAATGTCTACATATATGGGGTTTTTGTCCTTTTTAATGAGATAAAGAATTCATCAGTATTTCATGTAGGTGTAAAAGTTTCTATCTGCCCATTTTTCTCCTGTTTTAGTAAAAGAGCCATGGCGATTATTTTGCCTTCCACAAACATTGCGCTTCCAACTTTATTTATGTTTGTTTCTGTTCACTGTTTGGAAGAAAAAAGACGAGAAAATACTATGGTGTGGCTTGATCTTGTTAGTTCTTTTCTTAAAGGGAAAGTATTTAGAAAACAATGACAGCATGTTTCTATTGAATTAGTTCTTATTCTGTAGTTTAAAATCAAATGCTTCCTCTATTTAAAAGAAAAAAAATTACTCAGCCTGTATGTCCATATAAATTGCCAAAATTTAGATATTTTGCATCAGATTTATATAAGAATCTCCCAGTGAATTATTTAAGGAGCTTTCTGTGCTTGCTCTCATCTAAGAAGTCTGGTCTCCTAACCACTTGTTTCCAAAAGTAACTAGTACATCATATTTCACATTAGTGGCTTTATTTTGGAGTCAGAGTCCAGTGTCTTTTCTACTACTACCATGGCATATACAAACTTTTTGGCTGGGAAATCTAATTAATATTCTGTTTGGGATTTCAGAGATAATTGGCCTTTAGGACCTCCAGGAACTGAATAAGGCCATTTCTTACTAAGCTTTGTATAGATACCTTTTGAAGCTAATTCTATCACATTTGGTTAATCTGGAGTTCAGCAAAATAAAGCAGTAACCTATAGTTCCTTCCACATTTTGGGCATAGTAGGAAGTGACAGACTTATTGGTCATTTAGTAGCTATGAGGTTTTCAGTATTACTGACCACATGGAGGAGAGAGAAAGTGAACAGAAAAGTTCACTGTAGTTAAAAGGTTTGCAACTTAAGCAAAGAGGTTGGAGTACACTGAGAATAATACATGGGATGATCTCTAAATTCTTGCCTTATGGTGTTTTGGTAGAGTTTAGTTTGAACTAATTGAAGCAAGATGTCAATTTACATCGCAAAATATAACATGAAGTTTAATTTAACAAAGTTTCTTACTTCTGCAGTGTTATACGCCGGTTTAAAAAGTTATGGAAATAATTGTGATATTTCTATAGAACAGTTTACTCTTTTTTAATACAGTTTACTCTATTTTTTTGTTGGTAGGAATGCTCCTGAATGATGAAATTCTTAATCTGTCTATCTATAGATCATTTATAGATGATGTCTCTTTTCGTTCATAATTCACTGTCTCTTCTGGAAAACTGAGAAACATGTATTTTTTTCCTGTCTCAACCAGAGAGATGTTGTTTCCATGCTTACTTTCAATAAAAAACTTAGAAATTATTTGCAAAAGTTAATTTCTCGGGACTAAGGAGCAATTGCATCAAGGAGTGAGGAGACAACCTGCTGTAGATAATTTTTTACTTTCTTGGTTCAGGGTCACTCAGCTGGTGGAAACATGGCAGGAAAATTGAGAGTAATCTTACAACTGCATTCAGCCAATGATCAACAAATTGCCTCTGTAGAGTGCACATATGCTTTTCTTGTTTTAAGCTGTCTCCTGTCTCCTGCAAAGCAAAGCTGAAAACAATGAGGCGGTTCATTTTTTTAAAAGGAAAAAGGTCTTAGGTAGCCTGAAGCCTACATTTCACATGTATTATATGCATAAAATCCCCCCTGACACTGACCACTGTTGTATCATTTTTATTCATGTTTTAAATTATACTCATTTTGAAAGTGATTGCAACAAGAAAGGAACCAATTAGAAAACTTACTCTCTTTTTTTTTAATTTGAAGTAAGAGTGGCCATTTTTTTAAAGAGCAGAGGCCTTCTTTCAGAGGTATAACTTGCACTTATGGGATAAAAATGCACATACAATTTTGGTAAGTTACAGAAAATTCAATCTTGTGTTTCAAACTGCCTGCCTAGGAATTTAAGTAGAGCAGTGAGGAATAATATTCACATTTGTTTCTACTAATTCATTCTGCAAAAGTAGTTTGAATATGAAATGAAAAGTTTGAGACTATATGCTTGAGAATCTGAAAATGAGATGTAAGTGCACTGTGAAGAAATGAGTCTTGTAGAAAAATACACTCATCTGTGATTTGGAAAAGCTCAGGAGTATTTAGGTCAGCCTCTGATGGCCTATGAAGCCGTAGGTCAGTCACTTAAATTTGCTGTTTATCAAATCTACGAAATTATTTCCTTTCAGTTTCTTTACATTTTAAAACTTATCAGATGTAGCCCATGCTTTAATCTATGTGGTCACTCATTAATTTCCACTGTCACTAAAGAAAAGACAAACTGTCCATACACCATGGTGCACATTATTCTAATTTCTTGATATTAAACTCTGTTGAGGTATAAGTTAGTCTTTGAAAGAGAACAGCACAGTGATATCCATATTACTGTTTGATACTAGGCTGAAAAACTGTTTTAACTGAAACTTTGAGATGGCTTTTGGAGTGGATTATGTGGACATTCTCATACCAGATTTCCATATTCTTTCTTGTTCAGACATAGGAACACAGATTCATCAAGAAGCCTGTTTTAATAAAGCTTTGAAACAATTTTGGAAAGGAGAGGTGGGAGCAAATTAGTGTTAACAATAAGAGAAGGATAACCTGTGCACCAGCCAGGCAGGTTCAATGCTAAGTCTGTGTGACATTAAGTGAAGCTGAAACTTTGTATTTATGCTACAGGCAAATAAGCACTGCAAGTTTTATGGTGTGGAAAATATTCATGAGATAGCTAAGGAATACTGAGCAAGTTTTCCTCCTTTCGCCAAGCTTTCACAGAAAAACTGTTTGTATTGTAGTCTTTTTGCAAAAATATTTTCTTTTTACATCTTGTATCTGTTCCATTTAGGTGTTTTCAAATTTTTTGCTTAATATTGGACCATAGTCTTAAAAAGGGAGATTCTTGCTGTTTTTTGAACATCACTTACTTCTAAGTTTAAGTGTGTAAAATTTCTAGCTGTCTTAAAGCAATAAAAAGAACCCCATGTATGGTATACTGACAACATAACTATAGTGCTTTAGCAGCTTTGGTTAATACCAATCTGCAAGTGATTTGCATTGCTATTAAATGGGTGCACTTAATATAGAAATTGATTACACTAATGCACAATCTTGCCAGGTTTTTCTGGTGTTTTGCTTAGTATGAAAGAATAATACACACACACAC
>VXBR01010913.1:171574-264200 GCA_013400215.1 Cisticola juncidis | reverse complement strand
TCTCCCCTTCCCTTCCCCCTCTCCTGCAGGGACCATGCTGCCTTCTTGGAATCAAACCCCAAATAAACCTTCACCTCAGCAACTGTCTGAGTCTCTTTGCCTGCCAGCACACGAACACACACGCCTCTAGGACCCCGGGAGGCTCCCGGGGAACCCTCCGTGGGTTCCCCCCAAAAAATTTAAACTACAACATCAGCATAATGCAAAAGAGTGAGATACAGCTTAAAAGTTTTTCCTATTGTATATTCAAGGGAATTGCTTGCTAATTTTTTTAATCAAAAATACAATTAAGTCATAGAATATAACTTCTTAAAAGGAAAAAATTAAGATGATGTCAGAATTGATGTTTTAACCATTTTTACTCTTCATCTTCTATGTCTGTATTTTCTAGTTTTGCTGTGGTAGTAAGTGACCAAAATTGTTGCCTTTCAAATCTGTTGTTTACTTTTGGCAAGACTTGGGTGTACTTCAAGAGATGAAACAGGGCAAGTACTAAGTAAATTCTCTCAACACACTGTCTCTTGTGTGAGAAAACATATGCATGCTTCAATTTGAACAAGAAATGAGTAAGACAACTTTTTAATACACTGTAGTACCACAGCGTATGATATAAACGGGTTGGAGCAGTATGATCGTATGTTGGACAGTGGAGTAAAAATGATTTTTTTTTTAAGTTGTCTCCCCCCCCCCCCCCCCCGTCCACCATGAATGTGGAAAGGCTGATATTGCAAAACATCAAATAAATTAACAGCTATTTACAGCAGTTAAAAAGTGTAATTCATGAAATAAAGTCTCTTGCACCTCCTAGTGATTCTGATAGGATTAAGGGTGTGGTGGGGGTGGGGGAGAAAGCTGCACAGAGCTTAGTCAGGGTTTGTCTTTACTGGTACTAGGAGGCGGGATTGGAGCAGAAAATTAAAGCGATAATTTAGATATAAGACAGAATATTCAATTCTGTGGGTGTTGCAGAGCATGTTGCACTGTTGAAACAGTGTTGGAAAGCAATCAAAACACAGAATAATGTCTTTTGTCTTATTTTTATATTACCTCTTTTTTCTGTTGAAAATCTGAAGCCCAAATATCAAGGATGCAGAGGAGACAAAGGAGAATAAAAGTACTGCATCTAAGGAAGGAATAAAGTGACTGTGATTATAGAAAAAAAAAAAGAAAAGTAGTCATATTTCTGGTTGTGCTGTGCCTGTATTGAAATTGCTACTGTCATTTTACTCCAAACTTCTGGCTTTATCAAAGGTGTGCAAAAGGAAGATGGTGCTTTATGAAGTCCAATGGTTGTGATTACAGCCCCAAAATGGCTACATTAGGCTTTCATATAGAAATCTGGTGGTGTATGATGGTGTTTAGATTGTTTAGAGCTTATTCCACAAAGGTGCTGTTAATATTGTTAGGCCTTTTAATTTGAAAGGTTTATAAATTTTACTGTGATGTGTGGGAAATTCAGAAACTTAGTACCTTTAACTGGTGTAACTTTTCATGGGAGAAAGGTTTGTGAAGCTGTGTGTTCCACCATAGACACAATCCTGCAAATAACAAAGTCTTTCGCCCCAAAGCTAGTAATGGGTTTGGTGGGGTTTTTTGTTTGTTTATTTATCCAAATGAAAGAAATAATTTATAATAATATATGTATTTGACATATGTATGTCATAAATGAATATTTATGTCAGAACCATGCCCATTTTCATTGCCATCCATAATCTCTCTGAATCTCCCTAAATACATACAAGGGTTTGAAATGTGCCCTCCCTAAGTAAATACAGTCTATTTTACAAAGTCACCGCTGGTTTGAAAAAATTTGAATCAGGTGTAAAAGTTATGTGCCTTATACACCTTTCAAAGAAGGTGTAGCAGGTGATGTTTACATGTTTACTGTGACACAAAGGTGACTGATTTTGTTACTTATTTGCATGTATTTTTATCTTTTATAGAACTGTTGCAATTACTATCACATCAGAAATCATTCTTGTTAGCATCACGATCACATGGAAAACTTGTGTCCTCTTGAGCACATTGTTAGATAGGAAATAGGATACACTTCTGAAACTGCTTTTTGCTCTATGCCAGCCTTATTTTCTAGATAATAAATGCAGTAATTACTTTAAGATTCAGAAAGCAACTAAATACTATGAGTTAATGTATTAAATAGCCTTGGAGCTGATGTAAAGAGTATAAATGTCAGCTATTTCATAGTAAGTTCATTTTTCAGGCTGTTTCTGGTTTCTAAGGGAAACCAGAAAGAATATTTCTAACTTTGCCATCCTCTTTGAGACATATCCAGCAAACCTAGTGCAGCTGAAGGCTGCATTTTGTTTCTTCTTTGTACTGTTTATAGAGCTCTTTTGTTGTGCCTCAGATTTTCCTTAATCATATTCACTTATCTCTGCACCTGAGCATGAATTCTGTAAGCTCGGTCAAAGTTTCCTCTAATGTGTTAATGCCCTTTTCTTTAAAAAAAAATCACAGTTAGTGTGAATAGAGAGTAAATTACTTAAGATGTTAATATTTTTCTAGTTAAACTTGCAGGCAATACTTTCTCAGTTTGTTACTACAGATTTCCTCCAGTTTAGAAGATGATGATAACGCGGAACAATATTTCTCTCTTACTTTTTTCCAATGGATGCTATAAATTATGAAGAAACAAGTAATGTGCTGCAGTTGAAGTTCTGAAAATTCTGAAGTTCTGAAAAAAAAAAGACTTTTATTCTATTTTTCCAAATGTACTGCTTAATTACTTAAAAGAATGATGTCCTGTAGATTGTGACAAAAATATACATTTTGCATATCCAAACAAACACACTCTTCCCTCTGAACTGTGTGGCATTTCTTTGAAGAATTAATTTTACTGAATTTGTCGAAGGGAAAAGAGTTTACTTTTTGTAAACAAATAAGCTTCTCCATAAAAGCTAACAAAGAAGAATCTTAAAAATGATGAAGTTGTGATGATAACATGGTACTTATCCTCAGGGAGGGAAATATACTTTGCAGAAAATTATTTAGGAGGAAATTTGACCTCTCAGTTTTTGGACAATATCTTTGGTTGTTCAGAAGCAGTGGCACTGACTAGTCCCTGTAAAGAAGGTTTAACACAGCATCTCAGAAGTTCCGCCAAACTTATTAAAGGTTCTGGGCTTCCATCCAATGAACTTTTCTGGGTTTGAAAAAATGTGTTAGTCTAGACTTAACTGCCATTAGTGACTAGCCATGGAGGAAATTGCTACTGTGAAAAAATAGAATTCTGCAATCAGTCCAATTCATAATAAGTTAAACCTCAGAAAACCTCTTCTGTGCGTTGAAAGACTTTTAAGCATAATTTTTAAGTAGAATTTTTTTATCCATGTTAGTACTTTCTGATATAATTTATTTTAGAAAAAAACAGGCGTTGTTTCTTTCTTTGACTTGATAGCTAAATATTACATGGTCTCTTCACAGCTGGGATTTTATTACATTTATTACCTGAAATGTATCATCCAGGTAAATCAAAAAATCTGGGGGTTTTTCTGGGCAGAGAAAGATATCACATAGTTTATGACACAGTTAGAGATAACCACACAGTTATAGGGTTTTCAGCAGTAATTTTGATGAAAGTGCTGTTAAGCATTTTTTACTGAAACTGAAATTATGATCCCTTGTGTGAAAGCCTTTTTCACACACACCCCAAATTAAAAAATATCTACTAGGAAAACCAGATACTCCCTACCTGGTAACCTGATGGAGATAAGCTGCTATTTGCAGAGGGTCACAAAAACTCAGGTCTTACTTTCATACCACTGACTCAAGAGAAGTTCAGGCAATTTAAATTCTCTCCTACAAAGTCCAGTTACAGATAGACTTGCAGGGGTGGTGAAATCAGGATTTGTGTTTGGCCAGTAGCTCAAGTCTGTTGGTGAAACCTGAAAAGTGTGAACAGAGCTAATCAATCTGAAACTTCCAAACCCATGGCAGCTCCAAGAGGTTGTCATCCCACTGGCATGAGGCTGCACAGGGTGAGTGCCTGCAAACTTTTACATCTTTGTTAATTTTAACTATACTTTGTTTAATCTTTTTGCCCTTTTCATAAAGACAATCTGAGAAAACGGTGTTTTCTGTGGAAGCTGCAAAGACAATGTGACAAAAATGAGTGAAAACAAAGATGACTTCATCTCAAAATATTATATGATTTAAGCATTCAGTAAAAAAGACTGTCAAGTTTTTGTTCTCTCTCCCTCCTCTTTTGTGTCTATAATTGAAATGAAATGAAATGCAATGAAATGAAATGCAAGCAATGAGTTAATAAGAGATATCTTATGCCAACTGTAGCATGTCTTAAAATCCACTATCAGTTAACTACTTGTTCATTGTATCATTTATATCTATCTAATACACTATTTGTAGTCAGTGTAAAGATGGATGAAAAGCAGGTGCTAACTTAATAAGACAGACAAAAATGATCAAACCATGGGTTCTCCCACAAGTTTAAAAACTTATTTGAATTTGTGTTTTAAGAAACATAGAAGTAAGAATACCATCTTTAAATTTTCCATACTGCAGAAAGATAAATCAACTTCTGTGTTGACAAGTAACACAACGTATCTGGGTTTAGCTTTGCAACTTCTAAGGTCTTCATCAGGTTTCTTCCTCTTATTAACAATTAAAATACCAATGTCAAATTTAGGCAGAGTTGTGTAGAAAAAAATTAACTTTCACTCACTGCCATAATATGTATGGATGTGTGTAACACATGCATCTACATAGTTTTATAATAGGCAGGGAATACTAAAGTGATTCCAAGCAGAATTCTTGTCATTAGAGTCCTGAACATTCTACTGCTTCTAAAAAGATCTCTGATATTGGTTTAAAGAAGTTAAATTATATAGAAATGTTCTTTATTTACATTTCCTGAGTTCATAATAGAAATTTGTGGTTCTGTTAAACACACCTTTACTCCTCCACTTAGTAGCCTTGCATTTTGGAGTGAATATCCTGAAGAGTAGGCTTGTGCAAGAAGTAAAGCATCACTGATAGACAGAAAGGTTTGGGATTTCAGCATCCTTGTGAAATAGAGACCAAGATCTCAAGCTTCCTTTAAAGTCTTTCACTTACAGAAGAACTTCAGTCTTAGTCAGGTTAAAAGTTCAATTTGTATTTGAATTTACCACACTTTCTATTTCCTGTATATTTCAGTTTTATTGCAGAAATCCAAAAACATTTAGTTTGGAAGATTATTAATGGACCATTTCAACAGTAAGTTCTTGTGTGACATTTCTGCTCAAAGTTCAAGTGACGTTAGAAAAGCTACATTTATTTAAAAGAGTTTTATTTTGACAAACCAACATTTTTTTTAAACAAAAGAATATCCATCAGAAACTCTTATTTAAAAAACCGTTACTTCAATTAAGAATGAAAAAAATTAACATTTTTAATCTTCTGGAGCAGTACTGTGTCTGTTCTTGTATCTGCACAGTGGCATGTGTCATACATTCTCAATTTATTTTACCTTATTCCCTCTTTCAAACAAGTGGTTTGCATTTTTCTCCACTGAAATTATTTACTTGACTTAAGTGATCAACAGCTGTATTCTCAGCTTCATTGTACCTCTCTTGTAAATCAGTGCTTTGCTTATGCAGCTTGTGTGTGTAACACTATTCTCTGCACACGTGAAACACACTTTTTGCAGCTCTGAATTGTGAGGTTGTATTTTGTGCTATTTGTCTGCAAATACCACCCTTGCTTCCTAACTCTTTGGGCCTCAGTATTCAGCTGTACTGATGTGCATTGTGATGGGATGGAAAAGTCCTCCCTCTTGGAACCATCTGTACCCACTCTGTGCATGTAAATGGAACTTCCTAAGAAACACACCTGTCTTTTGAAACACAAATAAAAATTAACTTGGGCATTTGCTGAAGGAGAAAGATTAGTGGATATATTGGTATATCTCTTGCTTAAGCTCTCAACATGAAATAATCTCTCCCAAATAATGACACCATTCTGAAACTACATGAGGTTCATGAGTTTCCAGCTAAATCTGCTGCAAGTTAAAGGAACTACTAAGGTTATTTTAAATTCTACTGGTGTTGCTGCTGTTACTGCTACCTGGAGTTTCCCTCAGACATGTATAGAGTATAAGCACTGGATGAAGCTCACTCTAAAAGAAGTCTGGAAAAGGATTAGGGTGTATCTCTGACTGGCCAGTTAGGGGAGGGTGGGCAAAGAAAACAGTCTGCAGCCAAAGAGGAACAATGGATTTTTCACTGTGATACTAACACAAGAAGCAGATGAGCTGCTCTAGGCTCATCAGTCCATTCCCTTATGTGAACCCATGATCAAAGAGATAATAGTAATTTCTGCCTTGTCAAATTCTCCCATTTTTCCTGATTATCCTTGCACCACTGATTCAATCATCTGATTCAATCATTCTGTTGCAGATTAATTCCCCCCTCATGGGTTTTTTTAATATTGTTCTTTTTATGGAGACAGAGTATGGCTTCAATACAGAAATGCATGTTACAATTCTTGGAGGTCCATTTACAGCTGAATGCTTTTGTATCAGCAGAAGGGAAAGGGAAATAGGATGGAAATGAAAGAAGATGAGTGGGAGAGAGAATGTAATGGAGAAATTACTCTCTAAATAAAATGTCAAGAGGATAGGAATGTGGGAAGTTGCTCTGGTTGTGTCACTCCCAGGGGAGTTCTCTATGAAAGAACTAAGTCACCTGCAAATAATAAGTGAGTGACCTGTCCCCATGAAAAAACAAAATGTTGAACTTTTTTCAGGTTTGTGTATGATTTCTCATTTCTTCTTATCAGTCAATGGTGAGCAATACAAATTAAAAAGTTAAAGAACCTGTAGGCAATATACATCTTAAAAACCCACAGCAATTCTCTGGTACTAATCATTAAGGAGAGGAAGAAACAAGGAAGAAACTGAAGCATGGATTTTTATGTTCCTCTCTCCAGTTGTATCCAAAAAGCCCAAAGAGAGGGACAGGAGGTATGTATAAAAACTGAAGAGGGCCAAAAAACTGAACAACCTCATAGATTACTGAGAGGACTGAGGTTGTTGAGCCCTGAAGAAGGCTCCAGGGAGTTCTGATTGCAGCATCTCAATATATAAATAGGGATTATAAGAAAGGTGGAGACTTTTACATGGCCTGTAGTGACAGGACAAGAGACAGTGGGTTTGAACAGAAAGAGGGTAGATTTAGATTGAATAGATGAAAGAATTCTTTTACAGTGAGAGTGATAAGACACTGGAGCAGGTTGTCCAGAGAGTAAGTGCCTCATCACTGTAGCTGTTTAGGGTCAATTTCCAGGGGAAATCATTGAGCCCTGCCTTTCTAATCCTGTTATTCTGTGATTCTTTGAAGATTTGAATGTTGTACAGTACCATATTTGGCCATAACAATACAGCTACATTATTCTGGTGTGTATAGTATTCATAATAATCATAGAATCATAAAACAGTTCAGGTTGGAATGGACCTTAAAAGATCACCTAGTTCCAACTCCTCGTGAGCAGAGACATCTTCAACTGGATCAGGTTGCTTGCAGCCCCAGCAAATCTGACCTTGAATGTTTCCAAATTTCCAGGGTGGGCGATGCAACCAATGTTTCAGGACTTTGAGCACAGCAGAAATCAAATGAAAGATGAGATGCCCTTTGAAGGCATTAGCTATACATAAGAGCTTATTGCACATTTTTCTTTCATGTCGATAGTGTCCAAGCAGAAGAATACCAGGTGTGTAAGTAGGCTCTGTCTCCTACATCTTATTTTTAAAACTTCACTCTGTAAAATCTTCACCATACATTAGAAACTTTTTTATCTCTTAGAGGAATCTAAGTGTAGATACCAGAGAAGACATTTAAGGATCACCAAGTGTAGTCTCATAAACTCCAGACAGAAAGTGAGTCTGCAGCCTGTATTTTGAACTTTGAATCTTATGTAGTAAAATAGTTTAATTCCACAAAGAACTTTTTTAAAAAAAAATTATATTTTAGTCTTTCTTAGGACATGTTATTTAGATACATTAGAGGAGAAAGAGCTAATTTTATAGAATAAAGAGTTCATTTTATAGAATCTCTGGTGAAAATGTGGTTTTGTATGCTAACAAAAAGTCAGAGTTGATTTTATTTAAACGTTTAACACAAGAAGTTGTCATCTCACTAAAAGGAAAGTAGTTTTTACAACCATGTTGCATAAAGGTTTTACTGAAAATAATTAAGAAGAATAAACAAATGCACCAAAAAGTGATAGGATTGTTTACTTGAAACATACAGTAGATTAAAATAGTGAATGAGTTTTTATGAAAATGTAAAATTAACAGCCAAATGTAATGTATCATATAGGAAACTATAACAGTTGTGTGAATCTTGATATTTGCATTGGCTCTCCATATTTTGGGATCCTACTATAATTCATAACACTTTCCTGTAATCATTCCAGGCCAACTACATGCACCATGGCATCTCAGCTAAGTCATGCATAGTTTTGGGATTGGAAATATTTAACTTATTAAAGTTAATAATGGAATATTATTAACTGGAATAAAATATTCCATATATTAGGAACACTGTACTTTTTCAGTGAAACACAGTTGACCAATCCTGAAGTGAATGCAAGAGGGCAGTGTGAGATATTCACTATGGGAGATCCTTTAAGGACATAGGCTATAGTAATTCCTGCAGTGAGTCTGGATGTCAGCTCCTGTTGGCAGCAGCCATGCGTTGGCAGTTCTAGAAAATCTCTAAGGCAGTGTAGCATACTGGCCCCAGAGATGCTGGGAGGGAAAGGGCAGTTTTTGGGGTGTGCTGGAACTTCATGCCTTCTTCAGTTAACATGGAAGGTTGGCTTAGTGTTCTTCAGGTATGACTCTGAATTGTTAAAATATAATTATGGCTTTATTATTATGGTGTTATTTCGTTCCTTAGAGAGATATTATTTCCCAAACATGATGAGCCAAAGCTGTGCTCCCTATGAAGGTATTAATGATGCCTGATAAAAGTGACATGTTTCCTTCAAGCTAGTGATTTGATTGATGTTTCTCTTAAAAATAAAGTAAATTTAATTTTAACATATATTTAGAAAGGAATGTAAATACTTTATATGTCATGCATGAAAAACAGTCTCAGTAATTTCTACTTTTCCAGTTATCCCACTTCCCAATGGGATCTGGGTATGTGTTTCTCTTTGAACAGAAATGAAAAATATTTCTACTTATGTATGATGTTTCTGAATCTGAATGTGTTTATAAATACATACTTATAAGGAAAATTTATACAATATGTACAGAGGCACATCATTTATTAAAAAACAATATTATTTATGAAGTTTAGGAATATCTTGAAGCTGCCTGTCATTATTAAAGTAACTGCAATACTTAAGTACATAATAAGGCTATGTTTCAATGTTAGAAACAATAATCAAAAGATAAAATATGCCTAACTCAAGGAAATTTTGAGTAGATCCTTTACATGCTCGTGGCTCTTGCTTTTCTTCTTGCAAAGGACTCACATTGTTACTATATTACTTTCTAGACACAAAATCATATTTTTATAACTGATCCTCAGGGGAATTCAGTTATATTTTCATCCATACTTAATTGATAATAATATTTAATTGCACGTAGGTATAAAGATAAAGCCAGGCTGTGCCTGTAAGACACAGACCCAAACAGTGAGAAGCACAGACCTGAAGGAAATGCAGAGGGGCATTTTGTGCCTCGGGGAGTGAGAGACAAAAAGAACAACTCATTCAACAGGAAATGTGCTTGCAGCAATACTCTGAGAAAGATGTCATCCACTGCTGAAGGTGATGTGGGATAGGAATAACTTTCTGCCTTAATGGCTTGCATTGTTTACAAGGCTACATTCCTATTTGTGGTACATCTGAATGATCTGAGAACCCCAATTGTTGCAGCTCTGCTTCTTCCTGTGTACCTGGCTTTTAATGATGCCCTGAGAATGCCTCCTGACTATATATTACACAGAATAGATCATGACACGGCCTCCATATTGGACCTGCTCTGTCATCAACAGTGAAATATAAGAGTATGACAGCAGTGGTTGTTATGTGGGGGAAATTCACAGTATGACTGATTAGATTTTCTTTTGACATTTTAATCATCATAAAGGCTCATTGCTGCTTTGTTGCACTGGAACCTTTGTGAATTGGATAATAAATACATGTCACCTATTTGAAAGATGACTCCTTTCCCTGAAATGAGTTAAGCTTGACTAAATGTTGAAAATGCTACAACGTTATCAGTTGGCAAATAAGTTGATTTCTTAGAATTGGTCTTAGAGTGTATGGGACATTTCTTTTAAAATATCCTACAGCACTCATAGTAAGACTAAGATTGTATGTTTTCTAGAAACCTAACTGCTAATGGACAGTTTATTTGAACAGGTAATTAATTACTATGATAACTAATTTAAGATATTGTCATTTTTCTGATAAATGCTTTTGGGAATTGACTTTGTCCCAGTACAGTTTAAATGTATTTCAGAACAGCTTGCTGCAGATTTGGATAACATCCATTCAATCACCATCTAAGTAGCAGAAAAAAAAGTTTATAGTATATGAGCAGTTCTTCAGAAAGCTGCTCACTTGTAAGTAAGTGTGCTTAAATACCTGAATAACTGTAAGATTTTACACAATGTGAGTAGTCCCATTCTAGCTACTAAGACTCATGAACTGAGTAGATTTAATTTTCAGACATTGCTAACAAACTACCTTATGAAAGTCACCTAGGAAAAGGTCCTCAGTCCTGCATCATTAGATACTTTTTTGAGTTTCAGGCTTAGGTTTTACTCTGTGGAGAGCCTTGACTTATGAATTGCTTGTCTACAAGCACTGTTAAATAAATTTGGACGTTATATTCTAATAACAACCCAGACATTATTTCTAGAAGTTGACATTTGCCATGTGCACTTTTATTACATCTAGTTGTTTCTGTATAGCACCTAATTGTTTTTATATCCTGCTTAATATGTGCCTAGTTTGCAAAAATATGTACATAACATAATGTCTTTTCTATTTGCTCATCTGAAACAGTTTTAGCACAAATTAATATATAAATAGTGACTATTATTAATGTTGGCATTAGTCTGAAATAATTTGTTATACCCACTCATCTTTATTTCACATACTGACCATGTTGAAAATCAGTGAAGCATGTGAAATTGCAAACGACAAAGTGGAAGCATTTGCAATTCTGTCCTCTTCTGCTTACAAATTAACTGTTTTAATCTTCAAAAAAAAAAAGTCCGCTTGATATTGAAGCCAATAATATGAGTCTAGCCATGAGAAATTTGTCATGTCAGCACATGGAGAGTTGTACCTGTTGTACCAAAATTTCACAGAAGGAGATCACATGATGACACAGGCTATAGGGATATGTATTAATTTCTGTTGTAGCTGTTTTGCATACGTCTATTTGCTCACATAATGTTGCTCTTACAGTAAGTGAATTCATGTTGGTAAAACAAAATAACCTGCTAGAAAGAATGTAGCTGATTTTGCTCAAGGTCATTTATGAAGTTAGTAGCAGAGGTGGGACTGGAAGTCAAACCTTTCAATAATTGTTCTCCAGACCTATCAGTCCCAAAATCCTATCTAGGTGATAATATCCACCTTACATTGCAATGCCTTTCCTAAAGGGCACTAAACTCCAAGCTTGATTAATGGTGACACATTACTTTCTGTGACAGGAGCATAAGCTCTGAATGAACAATTATTTAAATGTTCTCAGCTGAGAATCATGCCCTCATCATCCATGCTTGATGTACAAACATGGTCTCCTGACTGTCTACGCTTTTGCCCATCTGTTTGGATGGCATAATGCCTGTTCTCAAGTAGGTCAAAACCTTGCCGTAGGGCATGTATGCCAGGCAACAATGGCTTTCAGTGGAAGACTGCATAACCCTGAAAGTCTTCACTTTTAGTGAAGTTAGTCCTTCATTTGGTAGGATTCCATCGTTAGCTCCTCAGGTGTATATACTCATCCTCAGATATCTGAACAATAGCGGGGGAAAGGAGGGAATGAACGAAGGGGATGGAAATGAAATAAAGAATCTTGAGTTTTAGCTCCTATGAACTCTGACAAAAACAGTATAATTTTAGTGTTTTAAAGGGTGGAACCCACCAATCAAAGGGGAGAATGTGGTGTGGTGTCTGTTGTATTGGGCTTCTCTGTTGATTTCTACTCCATATATTCAGTCTCCTGAGGCTGAAAAACAGGTAACATTGGTCAATGCAGAGACCTCAGATTTCTCAAGGCCACTTACTGTACAAAGTATTGCATAGGGAACAGACTGTCTTAAAATAATTCTCATTCAAGAAATGTGTGTGTATACGCAATTTTAAGTTCTCTGACCCAAATACTTGCCTTGTTTATATCTGGTGTGTAAAAATGGAGCGTATAAAATGGTATTGGACCTGCTATGACTTGCTCATTGTTTGAACGCATTTATAGACAGCCAGATACATATCTCTTTTCAGGAGATTATAAAATATCTTTTATATGTGTGTCAATGTTGGTCTTCTCTCAACAGAACAAGAGTCAGATGATCTGAACCTGATGGCCACTGTACTCTGAAAATTACAAGCTAAGCTTTTTTTAGGTTATATTAAATAATGATTTAAATTTTCCATTACAAAATACTTTAGAAGCGATCATGTGTTTTATTTTTAGCCAGTATTCTAGCATAGCAATATAAGCAAAAAAATAGTTAAAGCTGTGGTTCAGTTTCAATGGCTTCACTATCCTGAAAGTCATTACAAGGATTTAAACTAGTCATTGTCCAGCTTTTTGCCCCCACAATTTAAGATCTTCAAGGTTGTCTCAGATAAGTATTGCCTGAAAATGATTATATTCATATACCTGTTGAAAACAAAAAAACAAACAAACAATAAAAACACAACAACCAAAACCAACTGACACATTAAAAGCTTCTGGAACTCAAACGCTACAGAAAAGTCCATACCAGTTACAGTACAGTAATTCAATATAAGAGAATAAGCAAAGTACCCTCTAGTGTAAAAATCTTAACAATGCCTATTTATAGAGTATATTTCATATATATACGTATAATCATCCACTCTGTTTTTGAACTAGTAAGAGCATGGGTAAATATGAACTTTTAAAATTCTGCTGATAATTCATAGCTGATTTTTTCAGTAGCACATTAATATTATTTATTGATGGTGAAAGCAAGTTCAGGCCCACCACCAGGACAAATCAAACAAAAGAATAAATAGCTCGAGTAATTTTAGGCATAAGCTGTCCTAAATAAACATTGGTTTCTATTATAGAATACTACTGGTCTTTTTTTGAACATTGTCAGTCCTGGTAGCCTCTGCCAATTTGTTGTGTTTCTTCCTCTCCACACTTGCTCCTGTGCTGAAGTTGCCATTGTGATCTAAATTGGCAGAAAGAGGGCCAACATCACCAAGGTTTCTGCCTAAGGTTCCTCACATATACCTTATGATTGGTCAGCTGTTCCATTCTTGATATCATCCAACACACTCTTTTATTTAAATTGTCCCAGTTCTCGGTATGAGCTATGTATGAATACATATGTACATATGTACATATCTGCAGGTGGGCAGTCTGAAGTGCTTAAACCAAGAGCCAGAGTCTCAAGATTAGTTTCACAAGTTATCTTGCTCTGTAAAGTGATTCAGTTTATCTGCATGCTAGCCTGGAACTCTGAAGGCAGCTGGTAGGAAATGTTAGCAACTCAGATATTTCTGTGCACACTTGTGACTCAGTGCTTCTGAGGCTTATTCAGGATGTAGTTGTCTTCTCAGATGATGGGCTCTTGTTTAGTAGTCTAAAATCTAGACTAGGAGATTTGGGATACTCGTTCTTCTCAGCTTAGGTCTGTGACTGTGTCACCCTAAATGAATAGCCTAGCCACCAGTTTGCCAGCAGCTGTTGGTGGGTCCCCTCAGCATCCTGCCCACATGGAAGCTGTGTTAATCTGCAGCCACGAGGGCAAGAACGAAGGCAGAGCAAGGGTGAGTTGGAATCCAGCAACAGTGGGATGAGACAGCCAACTGGGAAGGGACAGCTTGACAGTTCCAGCACCTGATGCTTGGGTCACTGGAATCACATAGAAAAACACTGAACTAACCTTCCTCCAACCAAGTGCCCCAAGTTCTCACAGGGCTTGTGTAGCAAGGTTCATTTTGCCTTGTTTCTGTACCCTTGTATTGTTTTGCCAGTCTTGGCCTCAACAAGAGCCATGACAGGAGCTCTCATGCAGAACAGGCATGTGCCTGGAATTTAAGGCTGTCCTCTTGAACTGGGACCTCTGATTCACAACCTTCTATGTGTTTTTACCACTAGACATGACTTCATACTGGGTTGGAAGGCACCTTAAAGACCGTCCAGTCCAACCTGCTTGACATGGACAGGGAACCTCCCACTGGACTTGAGGTTACTTAGAGCCCCATCCAGCCTGGTCTTAAGCATTTCCAGGAATGGGGAGTCCACAACTGCTCTGGGCAGCCTTTGCAGTGTCTCACCACCCTCACAGTAAAGAATTCATTCCTAATACCTAATCTAAACTTACTCTCCTTCAACTTCAGGTCATTCCCCTTTGTTCTGTCACTACATACCCTTGTGAAAAGTCCCACTCCAGCTCTTTTTTAAGTCTCATTAGGTACTGGAACGCTGTTATAAGACCTCCCAGAGCCTTCTATTCCCGAGGCTGAACAACAGAACCCTCCCTCAGACTGTCTTCATAAGAGGTGGCCTTGCTCTGTAGTTAACTTAGTGGCCTCTCCTGGAATTGTTCAACAGGAACAATTTACCTTTTACCTATGATGTACCTGAAGAATCTTTTTCCATTACCCTCTATGTCCTTGGCCAAATTTACTTCTGCCAGTGCTTTAGCTTTCCTAAGCAGCTCTCTGGCTGTTTAGAGCATTTTTCTGTATTCCCCCCAGGATAATTTCCCCTGCTTCCACCCTCTGTAACTGTTCCTCTTTAAGTTTTTCCAGGAGCTCCAAGTCTCCTGGTGTTCTTCCCTCCGATCCATTTTGTAGGGATGTATTGCTCTTGAGCCCAGAGGAGTGAATCTTTGAGTATTATGATTGTTACAGTATATTGTTCCATATACTTCAGATACATCTAAACATTCTTCAGGGATTTGCCTTCCAATAATGGAAAAAAAAAAGGACTAGGAAGTGCTGAGTCCTTGGAACACATCACAATATACCTCCATGAAACAGCAAACTGTCAGAGAATCAAAATCAATTGAGAGTTATATAAACATTTTCCCTAATGGTTTTTTAGAGCTGCTTCAAAACCACTTGTCAAGCTTGAAGGTACATGCAAGGGTTTGAATATTCTTAGAGTTTAGAAGGACTTTACAAAACACACTTTTGTCTGCTTTCTCTTGCCATATCCTAGAAATAACAGGCAGCCTCCAGAGAAGCTTGAACAGTTGTGCTCAAAACATTAGGCCAAATCTTTCTTAATAAAATTCATGAATATGCACTGCTGATGTCTCAGGGTACATTAGCAGTGATGGTCTTTTCCACCCAGAGAATTGTTATGATAGACCGTAGGAAATGAAGCATCCTCCTCTGAAGCACTAAGGGAGAGTTGTTGTCTCCCTCCGCTGACCTAATAAATGATGGTGTGCAATAGAGTTCCAGTTTCATCAGAAATTTCTGTAGGCTTATCTCTTCTACAACTTTAGATCACCCCCTTTAAGCATATAATTCATTTAAATTGCATGGTTTGGAGGTCAGTCAGCCGAGGAAGAACTGTAGAGGAAGGTCTAGGAAAACTGGATAAATGTTATGGTTAGGGACTATGAATAATCCCCTATTATTTGCTTCCTAGATTTAATCCTTTCAGTGGTAGCATTATGATAAGGGTCACTTATGGTTTGCCTTGCACTGGTGTTATTAATACTAGGAAGGAGAGAGTCATTTTACAGATCTTACAATTTCCCAGTCAGCAGGTCTGTATTTAGGGTTGCTATTCTAAGATACCTAATTTCCTGTGCGCTCTGTGAAGCCGTTGGTGCCTTAGTACAGGGTTTTGGATTCCACCCCAGTGACCAGATGATTCCAAGTTTCTTACAAAAGCTCCTGACACTTTTTTCATGTCTAGCCATTAAACCAGAGAGTTAGTCACGGTTGAACTCCAAAGGTCTTATGTCTAGTCATGTGAGGTAGCTGAATGTTGGGAAACAATGTGGTGAAGAAGTTCCTGATCAGACAAATCAGACAATTTTTACATGAGGCAGCAAAAAACCCTATAAGAGGATTTATTTTCGTCATAATAAAAAACATAATCATAAAAAATCAGAGTGGTATAGGTCAAACCCATGCAACTGTATATATATCAACCTTCATTTAAATGTATTATTAAAGAGATTTAATAGGATTAACATAGCAGAAACTTGAATTCAAGACCAACTCACTTTGAATTAAAAGTAGTTTAGAGAACGTCAAAACTTTGTATAAAAATCTGAAGATACCTGGTGCAGGTTTTTTAACACCATGTGAAACATCTGAAATTAATCACTGTTAACAGTAATTATATTTGTAGATAGTAAAGGAACTATTGCTTGTATCACAGGAAAATCAGTCAGGCTCCTAACACATTTATGACTGTCAAGCTTTATCACTCCTGGATTCACTGGGTATGTGATGGATCTGATAAAATGTGATTTAGTCTCATGAAATCCTTTCAGGACAGGTTGCTGGTACTGAAAATCGAAAATGTTTGATCTGTGGCAAAAGGAGTTCCTTGCAGTAAAGGTCAAGTATTAGTTGTTCTGAAAACTCTCCAACCAAGTATAAAACCTCAAGTGGGGTGTTGGGGGAATCATGCCGTGGTTATCAATAAGCAGCAACTTAGACAAAAGCATCTTAAAATATATAGGTTAAATAAAAACTCAGATGGTGTAAGTGGTCTGTGTTCTTCCTGCTACCATCCCTGCTACTTCTGTTGCCTTTCACATTCTGTTCTAGAAGTGGTAAACATTATAAGGTGAATCCTCATGTGATGCATTTTTGATTGCTGTTTTATTATGTGCATCCCATTTTCAGCATATTTTTTCTTTGCTGTTTATCCATCAGCTAAATTTGGAAAGCTCTCTGCGGGCTGGTGTTCTGTTGAGTAAGCTGACTGCCTGAATAGATAAGTGACGTGATTTTGCACCAGTTAGGAGGGACTGTAAAGTAAGGGTGCTGCTCTCCTTCTTGCCAAGGCTCTCTCTGCCTATATTAAATCTTGTTTTCTCATGTCAAGTGGAAAGGCAAAACTAAACAAATCATCCATTCTCCAGTTAATTCTCAGTTTTAGCAGATAAATTATTTGGAATAAGGGAGGAAGGGGAGATTCCCCGTGCTCCAAAATAATGTAATCAGGACATTTTTAACAAGACTAGAAAGGGAGTGGGAAGATCAGCTACAGAGATCTGTCCATAGAGCTCCTCTTAGGTATTGCTTCATTTTAGAGACTTGGATTGAGTATGTCAAATTTTGTGGTAAATTACTCTAGATTTTAATTTCTAAACAGAGAGATGTTCTTGCATCATAATTCTAGTCTCACATGTCTACACTGCTGTACCAGACAAGAATGAAACAAATGTTTATCTTATAGCCAAAATCTTGAGATTTTGCCTTTTTTTCTCTCAACCAAAATTAACCTAATGCTTATTTAAATTTCATGTACATTTTCAAAGTTATCTGGGCTTGAGTTCACAAAGACATTATTTCACAAACTTTTGGCATGAAGGTGCTTCTGCATTAAAAAATAAAACCAGATGAAACATAGTGCTAGAGAAGAGATAATGAACAGGAGATGATAGAGAAGACAGAAGCAGGGCAGAGCTCTGAGGCACTTCAGCTGTGAGCACCTTGCCTGTAATACAAAAGGGAATCTGAGATGTCTTTGCCAGCCTCTCTGGCTAAGTTTAAAGAGCTATGCTTTGAAGTGTAAACCTGACTCTAACGGAGGTCCTTTGGGAATCCTTTAATCTTTTCCCTTTTGGTCAAACATTAACCACCTTGTGAGAACACCCTCATTTCCAGTCATCACATTTTGAGAAATGCATAATATACTGCTTTCCAATATCTCATTTTAGGTATTACTCCTGTAATGTTTCCTTTACTAAGTGAAGAATCTACTATATAAATGTCAGGGTTTTATATAATATTGTTGCAATTCTATAGTACAATGAGAACAAAATGAAAACACATAATTTTCTAAAGACATCTATTGTGACTACCACTGGCAGATATCCAAAAATCCTGTAAAAGAAACTGTTACATGCTGCTAGCAGCTCATAACAAACACACTCAAATCTTTGCATAAAATGTCCACTTTGAATGTGTGGCTTTTAAATCTGAAAGTAGTGCTGAAATTACTTCTCCCTAATTTTTTTTTCTGGATAATATATATACATTTCCTAGGCCATTCTTGCTTTTAACAGATGAATTTGCTAACAGGAATGTTCAGTGATAAGAGAAATTTTATTAGTTATAAAAAGTCAATATTATAATTATAATTGTGGACAATGGCATCAGAAATTGCTTTATGTTATGTAAAGATATAAATTCTCATCTGACATCCCCGGTCCCAGTTAAGGGACCGGGGATGTCAGATGGAAATACTCATACGTTTCGAGGGAAAGAACAACCAAGAGTTGTTAAAATAATTAGAACCTCCACAACATTAAATAAATACTGAAAAAACACTTTTCACAGATTTGAAAAGCAGCAGTAGAGATATAGTGAGTGAATAATTGTTCATTGTGTATTAGTCACCCTACTGCAGTAATTTGGATAAACTTTTCCATCTGATCATCAAATAAAAGTCTTCAATTACAGACACTTGGAAAGAATCATTAGGAACTGTTGACTAAACACAGCTAGGACTTTCTGGAGATGTGAGCTGTATATTTTATTATCTCTTCCAGAACAAGGGCCGTACCAAAGTCACAGGAGATGCTTTGTCATTTTCCCTGTATGGTAATTGTAGGATTTCCCTTGTCTGCCCTTTGTTTCTCAGAGTTGTTCACAAGAGCTCACAGGATAAAATTGATACTAGTAGTCTGAGACTTGAAAAGATCCAGCTCTGCATCATGCTGATCTTCTAACCAGCCACCATGATGAGGAGCAGAATAACTTCTTATTGAATCATATTCAAACCAACATCCCAAATGATGTATAAGAGTTGATATTTTCCTGTGCATCATGACACACAGCAATCCATGCACAGTGTGCCAGCTCTAGAGGAGTAGATCTTTCCAACTACCTGGTTACTTTATCCTTGTAATATCAGTTCCAGACTAAGAGGAATGGAAGTGAGATGTATGAATGAAGGAGAATGGTTCATGGAAATTTTACTTTCAGCAGTAGAAAAATAACTTCCTTTTTATGCTTGCTTACTTGCTTGTTTTTCAAGGCTACAGAAAACAATATATAAAATTAGAACCTTAGCTTTAAACATGGGGCCTGCATTTGATTTCAAGAGTGTAGTTTGCTGATTAAAAAAGTTTGTATTTTGTTGTACAGCTTCAGATTATTCAGATTATTATATTTCTGCAATTAAAAAACCCCCACAAGTTTGGTTTCCACTGTTCATCTAAAATACAAGAGAAAACATAATGGGTTTTGCTAGCATGGAGCTTCCTGCTCCCTTTTGCTGCCTGTTTGATTGGTTGCCTCTTCTCCCCAGCTGCTTAAGAGATTGTTCTGTCCCTGTGGCTTTACTCTCTGAGGCTTCACACTTCTGACTTGCTCTCTGCAGTTGTCTCCTCTGCTGCTTCACTCTGCGTGTGAGCCGCAGCAAACTGCCATTGACAAATCTCTCAACATTAGGAGCTGGGATTTTTGTCTTTTCCTCTTGCTGTGCCTACATGTGGAAAAGCAAGAAAATAAGCATGGGGGACCATATCTGAATGATTATTCTGTTTCCTTCTCTAGCCTGTCTAAATGATGATACATATTGGGCTTATATGTGCCTAAAGCATAGCATAATCAGGGTACAGACAGTAGCATTGTACTGGAACTAAATAAATGAGACAAGAGTTTCTCTCAAAACCTTTTCAGTGATTTCCTTTAAAAAATTGCCATAAATCCCTCTTTTCTTCATAAAATGATTGCCGGATATCTGCAGCAAAGTTGCAGAAAGACTGTCTTAACACATTGCCAGATGGTCTTTCTGAGCCAAACCAGGTTCATTGAAGAAAATTAAAGTTATAATAATATTGGGAGATTCTGTGGTCCATGCTAAAAGAAATTACATTTAAAACTTAGCATCTATGTAAGAAAAAGCAATTTCCACTACTGGTATTTTTATTGATAGTATATTTCAAGAGAAATGCCTTTAACTTAATTTCATAGACTGTGGTTGCCTGAATTTATTGAGGTGCAAAAAAGGTCCTGTGTACTTGTGTAAAGCTTCCTTATTGCTAATATATTTAATTAAAAATGAAAAATTCCCCCAAACCTGCCTATAAAATAAAATGCCTGCTTCAAGTTTTTGCTTATCAATAAACATATTTCTCAGACATCAGCAATCATAGTCTTAGGGGAAGACTTCTTACCAAACATACTAGAAAAATTTAAATGTATAAACTGTCATTGATTAGGGCAGGAAGTGACAGCTAATTTTTATTTCTGGCTGTAGTCTTTGTATTTCAGTAGTGCAAAACAGCTCCACTGTGCTGCTATATACATATCACAAGTGGTCTTGCCCAGGGGTCAGTACTGGGGCAGTCTCATTTAATATCTTTATTGATGATCAGGATGAGGGGATCGAGTGCTCCCTTAGTAAATTTGCAGACAACAGTAACTTGGGCAGGAGTGTTGATCTGCTGGAGGGCAGGAAGGCTCTGCAGAGGGATCTGGACAGGCTGGAGCCATGGGCCAAGCCCAGCTGGATGAGGTTCAGTAAGGCCCAGTGCTGGGTCCTGCACTTGGGTCACAACAACCCCATGCAGTTCTACAGGCTGGGGACAGAGTGGCTGGAAACTGCCCAAGACATGAAGTAGCTGGGGATGCTGGTGACAGTGGCTGAACATGAGCCAGTGTGTGCCCAGGTGGCCAAGGAGGCCAATGGCATCCTGGCCTGGATCAGCAATCGTGTGGCCTGCAGGAGTAAGTGAGGCCACATTGTGAAACCTGTGTTCAGTTTTGGGTCCCTCCACTAAAAAAAAATGACATTGAGGTGCTGGAGTGAGTCCACAGAATGACAGTAGAGCTGTGAAGGAGCTCCTCTGGAGTGCAACTGCAGTGAGGAGCAGCTGAGGGAACTGAGGCTGTTCAGTCTGGAGAAAAGGCTCAGGGGAGACCCTACTGCTCTCTACAGCTCCCTGGAAGGAGGCTGTGGCCTGTAGGTGGGGGGTGCTCTCTTCTCCCAGGCAACATGACAGGACAAAAGGAAACAGCAGTAAGTTGCACCAAGAGAGTTTAAGTCTGGATCTTAAGAAAGTTTCTTCACTGAGTCATTAAGCATTAGAACAGGCTGTCCAGAGAAGTGGTGGAATCACCATCCTTGGAAGTGTTCAAAAAATTAATAGATGTGACAATTAATTATATTATTTAGTGAGCATGCTGTTACTCATTCAAAGGCTGGACTTGATAATTATGAAGGTCTTTTCCAAGCCTAATGGTTCTGTGATTCTGTATGTAACGTGAAGATCTCTACCTCAATATCTCTACCTCATACTTTGAATTCTTCTTAGAAGATTTAATAATTTATCTGTTGGGGAATTCCCATTTTATTGATTACACCTACTTCTGAATCCGAATTAATTGGAATTATAATCACAGTGTGCATTTAGATGACGAACATCTGTGGATGATCTTGGACACAGCTCTGTTGTCAGTGGGGAGAAAGCTTAGACCTTGCGGTGAGGGTGTATGAGTATGAGACTTCAGCTTGATTTGAATTCCTGATTCCTAGGACATGGTCTCACTGAGCTTGCAGCACCCGAGTTTACTAAAGGGTTGTATGATTTCTAACTTGGTAAATCTGGAACCCAGGGTGAAGCAGCAAGAGATACCTGCAGGATTTGCACAGCATCAGGTTGATGGTGCTGGCAGGGATGGGAAGCCCCAATTCTCTCTCCTGGTATATTTTTGGACACTGTAGCTACAGTGTTGGAAATCCTCCTGCAAAATGAGCTCTCTTGATACTAAAATTGAGACCTAAAGGAAACCAACCATCTGCAGCAATAATTATTGAGACATTTATAGCAACTCAAAAAACTTCCCTGGCTTCCTGGCCCACATCAGTGCTGTAACTTCAAATAATTATTAGGTCATTCTGTTCACTGACCCATCCCCCTCAGAAAATATGAAGACTTTAAGTTATCTGAAATTTGAGTCAATGCAACTCATTAGTCATCCTGAACATTATTGATAAGAAAAGGATGTTGTAGTAAGCTTACCTGACATCTGATTTCAGGACGGCTGAGCCACCTAAGGGTGATTCCCTCACTCCACGGAGGGAGAGAGAAACTGGCAACAGCAGCACCCTGAGGCATCAGAGGCTGTTCACAGCTCTTGGGAGCTGGCACGTGTTTGGGGAAAAGCTGCTCTCCTGAGGGCATGGAAGGCAGGTTTGTGCTTTGTGTTCAGGTGGGCATTCGTAAGGCTGTCCACAGGTGATAATCCTTTCACCTGCTGACTTATCTTGAATACTTTTTTTCCCAGGGAGAGGGGACAGGTAAAAAGGGAGTGTGCACAATGGATAGAGCTTCCTGGAGCAAGTTCCTGCAAAATTAACTTAATATGTAATATGTGTTTCTCCTTAGGCTGGGTCCACTGATATAAAGATCAGATTGTGTATTTTCTGTGAGCTGATGCAAGTTACAGCCGTCACAATACAAAAGACACAGCAAGAGGCTTACCTCTGTTTTAGTTTTGCTCTTGATTACTTAGCTCAGGTATGCAAATGAATTTCTTTCAACTTACTTTTTATGAGGGGACCAAAGAGAATGGTACAAATCTGGTTCCAGGGAACTGTTTCTTCAGCCTGTGCCTAGGGACAGACGTTGCTACTCTGCTTTTTTTTTTTTTTTTTTTTTTTTCAGCAGACTGTACACATTCCTACTGCTCTTGGCACTGGTGACGCCATGAAGAAAATTGTAGGTGATTTTTGGCAGCATTGGAAGGGGAAGGCGTTGGTCTCTGGACTTGATTTCTGTCCTTGCAACTGCTTGTAACCCTTGGGAGAAGGAAGTTGTCCTGTGTTGAACCCTTCCTGCCAGCTCATGGGGAGAAATTGGGTGTCAGTAAGGAAAGGTCATTACATAGGGGAGGATAGGGTGGATGAGGGACAAGAGAGTGTTTTAAATGGAAATTGCTCCTGTAAGAGCCCTTATCTCCCTTATCTAGAGCTTCTCCACTACCTATCTAGAGTTCTTCTACTTCTCACTCCAAGGCAGTATTTTATCCATATCTTTGACCTTTTAATTCTGCCCAGTACCTACTTCCAATGTCACACAACATTATTTTCTATTTAGCCTGCATTTTTATAACACTTTAGCAAAATGAAGACTTTCTGCTGTGAAGATATGATTGCTACAGGATCTGTTACAAATTACAGTTCAAGTTTATTTGTTGATAAAAGAATTTTTCATATGACTAAGGGCAGGTCAGGTCCCAAGTGGAATTTTTTTTTTTCAAGGAAAACAAATGTCAACATCTGCAAATGTTGTGAAGTTAATGAAAATGGTCTCAGATCAATAAATATGACATATCCCTCATTGCACCAGAGGTTCAGGTTTCAGAGATGTTTGCACAATTCCCACCAAAGCCTGTCCTTTTCATCAAAAGCAGAACATTACCAGTCTGTTAATATTTTACTTTACTATGTGTGTTTTTGTTACTTATCTGTCCCTGTGAGTAACACACAGCTTTATTGGATTTAGGGTAACCTTGTTCCCGCAGGACTCTGAAATGTAATCGTCCTTTATTTCCAAAGTGAAGAAACAAGATGAAGAGAGATCAGAAACCTGGGTTTGACAATTCTGCTTACCCTGTAGAGTTCCTGAGCCCTGGGAATGACCCTGTTGCTGCCAGTGAAGATTTTACATGGAGCAAATCGCAGCTATTACAGACTTGAAGAGTGTGTCTAAATCTGTCTAGAGCCCATCTGAGCCAGCTCCTCAGTGATGGGTTCAAAAAGAGTGTAGGAAATTAACTCCAGGCTTCCCACACCCAACCTAGCACTCTGAAACCAGGAGTTCTGTTTCCATTGCAGCTGTGTAGGTGACCCTTGTAGCTCATGAAAGGAGTGGGGTGAAGCTCCCCAGAACACACCAGAGCTCTGGAGCCATATCCCCTCATGGGGCAGGCAGCAGCAGCTCCAAAACCAGCACCCTGACACCCACTGCCGCTGCCACTGCTGCAGAACTGCTGTTGGGCTCCCCCGGCTTCCCAGAACTTTGCCGTGCTGAACATCATCTTGGGAAACAAGGCACAAACCACCTTTTATGTGACCTTGGCTGGACTGGCAGGAGGTCACTGGCCAGAGAACAGTGTTTAAATTACGTGTTCCCAAGCAAATTGGTGCCTTTGGGGTGTTTTTCATCATTGTTTACTAGTCAAAACACTGTATTATGCAGACTTTGTCATCGCATCATTGAAAATGTTTGCATAGGTAAAATGGAGTTGAACCTTTACAGTTTCTTGGCATTTTCTCGTTAGGCACGATAAAGTTGGATTTTTTAAGAGAGAGCACCATCTTGTGGAGATACGTGTTCCACTGTGCAGAGCAGCCTGAGTCCTGTTGGGAGCAGCTTGGGCTCTGCGTATTTCTGCGGTTGTAGTCTCTGTAGTGTTACCATTGGGAATTAAAGGAATCAGAAAAAAAAAAAAAAATGAGGCAACGTGTTCCTTTTGTAATATCGTAAGAATCCATGGGGACTGATTTGGAGGATTAAAATTAATTTCAGGACTTATTGAAGTAGATAAACTGTAAGATTAAGTAAGGTGATACTTCTCTACATACTCCAAAAAGACAAAGTGACAAAACTACATTTGAGGCTAATTCCTGATGTTTATGGTTCCTACAGAAACTATTTTAGACTGTAAGTTTAACTATACAATTTCATGTAACTGTTTGCTAGACTGAAGCACAGCATTTAAACGGAACTGTCCTTTGCAGTAGAGAGAGCTCTAATAGCCTAGATTTAAGCCTATAGTGCAGTTGTTGTACAGCAGTAATTACTATACTAGATGTTATTATGATGTAGGGGAATTGCAGTTTTCACAGACCTTCTATTATGTTTGATATTTGTGTTTATCTTTCTGTACCAGCTTTGTTTCATGCTTTGTTTTCCAGAGTCATTAAGCCATAAATGTCAAATTTAAGTCATAAAAATGTCAGATAGAACTGCCTCATTAAATGGAAATGAGGTGATAAATTTATGCGAGCTGGTGAGCTTGCTCAAGGTATCACTTGTTTACATAAAATAAATCAATACTTAAAATTCACTTTCTTTACTGTACTTCATTTTTATGTGTATGTGGCACTCTCAGACCCTTCAGTGTAGTTGCTGTAGCTCTGAACATAGAGTAGCTGTTGAAATCAGGCCTAGTATTGCATGTCCCTGATGAAGGGGGCACAGCTGTCCTAGCAAGACTAGCAGCATCCATCAGGCAGCTCCGTCACACTTAGAGCATTTACTATGCTGGAAATAAAACCTTTGTATAGGAGCAAAAATGTGTCTTGCTTAAAAACTAAATACAGGATTTGTCTTCACTTAACAGCAGAAGAGATCACCCTATGCTAAACATTCTGTTGCACTGATATTATTTTAACATTTTCTATATATGTATATGTACATACATAAATATATATGATACAGATGCATATTTTCAGTTATGTAGATATATATACACACAGAATAATTTCCAAAAGTTGATTCAGCAAGTAAATGAACAGATTTTTATGTCTCTTTCCAACATAAAACACTTTGCAATACCTGTTTTCCTTGGTGTAAATGCAGTTCAAAATTGATAGCTTCATGATTTACCAAAATACTTAAAAATACTTTGTATTGACAGAGGGAACTTCATAACCATGAAAATAAATTTTATATTCCCATTAAATGTCCTAGCCATCCTATATAGCCATTGATTGACACTATTATTTCATGTCAAATGGTGTGTGTTTAAAGTAAGCACTGAATCAGACTGAAACACATGCTTTGATATGTGAAGCACTCTCGAAAAAGAAAATTTCCTGAAAGGTTCCCTCTAGGCTTTTGAAGGAGTCAGACTATTTCTGGGGGCTTCCTGAAACACTTCAAATTGTAGTTTTCTTTGTAGAAAGTAGCTTGTTGTTACTATTGCTGAGGGTAGCCTAACATGACAGATCACAGTGGTACCTTTGTTCCTATTCTGGTAAATGTATTTTGTCTGTGCTCTGCTAATGTCTGTGTATTTAGGCTAAAAACATCTACTAAAGTCCAGAAGTTTAGCTCCAGTGAGCACAGATCAGAATAAGTGCACACTGTATATTGCACTCTCATTTGAAGGATCAGTAAGGGAGAGCTTTTGACCAAATGTAACAGATAAATACAAGTGCTGCCAAGAAGAGAAGACTGGACAAGAGTCTGGTATGCCTTGTAACCATGCTTACACATACCTACTTCCACAGAAAACACAAGAAATGTTGAAGGATGGTTTGACTATCCATTTATAATAGAAATTACCTTTTTTTTGGTGGTGCTTTTTTTGCAGGGGTATTGTTCTGATTTTAAACTTGAAAGTAAACATAGCAGTTAGCACTTGGGTAAGCTCTGATTTTTTTCCAGAATTTTTTAAAATTTATTTTATCTTGCAATGTTAAATGTACTTTGCCTGAAGGCAAATGACCATTCTTTCACTTGAAACTTTCTGGAAGTGAAAACTCAAAGAAATAGGATATGCATATTCTGAATTCTGTGGCTTTGAATGACTGTTTTAGTGGAATTGGCATTTGTTGCATTCCCCTATTTAACTGCTGCTGCTTTGCAGTTTTGGGAAACATGTTTTCTCTCTTATGCTGCTCAAAAAGCTATCAGATGGTGTTCTGAAACAAATGCTTGCAGCAGCTTCAGATATTGTCACCTCTCTAATAGGTGAGAGATGCTACTCTTGGTCTGGGTCACCTCATATTTTGACAGAAACAAAGATGTATTTTCATCTCAGCCACTGGAAATCAGAATCCAGTGCAGTAGTGCAAATAATTTTGATTAGTAGTTTGAGCTGATATTGAAGCCTAGAAATTGTAATGTGGGACAGTAAATCTCTATGAAAAAGGCAGAATACTATAAATGAGTATACACTTTGTCTGGTTTGAGAAAGTCATTGCCTTTAGTCAACGTCTGTTCATGTTTAAGATGTGTGAAAAGTTTCTTAGTGTTAGGAACAGCTTTTCTTCTTTTGGTATGTGTGATGGGTGCCTCCTTCTGAAATCACACATAGTAATACATCTGCCTGGAATCTAAGAGCCACAGCTTTACTGGAGTTGTAAAGGAAGGTGGTGTAATTTTATGTTTGTTTTGTCTGAGGGCTTTTTCTCCCATGCTTAATTATTTCTTATTTAGAACACTGCTTGAAGTTTTATTGTGTTTTGTCTCTTTATATATTCTCTTATTTACATTCTATTACAGCATAATATTTGGATTTTAATGTACACAGCAAATACATCAAAAGAAAATAATAAAAAACCCCAGATCTTCTTTCCTGTTCCTTTCCTTCTCCTAATATAAAAAAATCTAGTTCCTTTAATGATCCTGGCTTTGTAGAGTTACCCAAAATTTTAAAATGCTGTGGGATGTTTACTCCTACCAGGAGTAGTTATCTTTTATTGTATGTATTAAAATAATTTCAAGAATTTGGTCCTGTATTATGTAATGTCAGGATTGATACTCATCCAAAGAGGTCATTAAAATATGCAAGCTCACAGGAAAGCAGCATTTAAACATTCTATATGAAACCTCTAATTTTACAAATGTTCTTAGGGAAATGCTTCCTTGCCAAAAGCTGGGTAAAGGTTTCTGTCATGGTTTGCTGAAGTGATGTTAAGGTGTTGTCTGTTATCTGTTGAACCAAAAGAATGCAGCCATCAACTACTTAAATTTAAGTTATAGTCCTTGTGTGGCCAAGAAATCACAATTTCCCTGCTTTACTGTATGTTACTTTTGATAAATTTCTATAGAGTTGTCACAGCTCTGGCAAGCACAATCACTGGTGCTGCTACCTACTGCTTCCATTTCTCAAAACCCTGAGTCAATAATCTTCAGTTTACCTGAGCTGCTTTGATATAGGGAAATTTTTTGCCCAATTTTTAAAAATCACAGTTACCTCTGAGATCCATTTGCTTTACAGTTGTGCCCACAAGTCCTTTTCCTGGACTCCACTCCTTCAGGCAGGCTGTGTTGGCAGAGGGACATTTGAGAGGTGGAAGCATATGCATACAATACATATATGTCGACATCTACAAATGTTGTTAATGAAAATGGTCTAAGATCAATAAATATGAGATATCCCTCATTGCAGCAGAGGTTCAACACATCATACAGGTGTTATGCATAAAGTGATTGTTTCTGACACAGAAGTCTAGAGAAACTCTACACCTACCACAAATTTCCCAGTTTCAGAGATCCTATTCCTTCTTTTTTTTCATCATTCTTGATTGGAGACTTAGTGGTTTCTGTTTGGTTGCTGCAGTTTTTCTCAGTTCTGCTTGGCCTGGTGGGGTGCTCTGACAGATCCCTCCTGTGCTGAGCTGCTGGTGCTCTGTGTGGTCCTATGACTCATGAGGTGACTCCCACCAGAGTTTCCTTTCCTTGTCATGTGCTTGCTTCTCTTTCTATTTTGCCACCCACTTGCAGAGAAGGAAAAAACATGTTCTCCCAGATCACCAGTGCATGATTTTGTGTGTCATGAATCAAGAATGCTGGTAACAAATGGCAGAATTTGCATATTTTGATACTTCTGATTGATGAATTTCACATTAATCAATTCAACAGAAAATGTTAGTGTTGACTTTTCCTGCAAAGAGCTAGAAAATTTTGAAGCATACTCCCATACTCCTAATCCAGCGACAATTCAGACAAAATTTCAGCCTCATTGCACTTTAGAGCAGTGTTGTTACAAACATCATGTACACAATAATACCTCCAGAGAACAGACGCTACTATGTCTTTTGTACAGTTCTTGCAGGAAGCAGAAGGACATAGTTCTGTACAATTTTTTTACAAGGGATATGAATGCTTGTCCCGCTTGCATGCTTTAAAGTTCATTTCAGTGAGGCTATATATTTGCGATTTTAATGAGTTCAGTAGTCTAAAAACAAATTGGAAAAACTTCATGAGAAGCATTTGGTATTCCAATCTATCACTGTTTTTGAAGGTTCATCTTAAACCTTAACCTAAAGCTGTTTAAGTGCAAATATTTTTGCAAGATTGGAACTCTAGAGACTTTTCATGAGTTAATGCCTGGCCTCTTTGCTGAGCTTTAAAAGAATCCAGAAGCTAAGAAAACAGTAATCCAAAATTATGTCCCATCTTTTAGCAGATGAAACATTTTATGCATTTATTAAAAATAGTTAACAGTTTACCTTACTGCATTTTCTCTTGAAAGAGGCAATACATTTATTTAGTTTTTTTTAACAGCCATAATCACACTTTAATGGACCCTGATTTAATTCCTCTGTAATTGTCTTCAACTTCCATCAGAACTGTTTATCACTAATTTTAATCAATACATAACACAAAGGATTTCTGAAATTATATCTGTTTGCATTAGCTATAGAAGGACTGTACATGTGAATTAGCTAAACTTTGTCATATCTTTTCTGACAGGAAGAAATGAAGATATGGCTTACAGAAAAGTTTGATTTTCTACATAGTTTATATTTATTGCCTGTAAGTTAAAGTAATAATGAAACAGCAATGGACCAATGACTAAAATAAAATTTCAATAATTCAATAGTCTGAATTTAAAAATTAATATTGAATAGTTATAATAGGTTTGGTTTTGTTGTTTGTTGTTGTTGGTTTTGTTGTTGTTGTTGTTTGTTTGTTTGGTTGGTTGGTTTTTTTGGGGTTTTTTAATATATAAAGCTGATATGCTTATGCCAGGGCAATATATTGCAAACTCCTTCCTGCATTTCTCTCATCTGCATCACCACTTACGGAGAGGGCAATCTGCTTTGAGCAGCAAGCACCCATCTCTCACGGCTGGGATTTGTTTTCCCGGGGCAAGTCCTGTGCGGCAGAAGGGCAGCCAGGGGAAAAGCCCTGGCAGACATCATTTTTTCCAGCCTTGTCCTTCTTCCAGCGAAAGACGTCGCATGTCCCAGAATAACACTCTGTCTCCAGCTGTGCCAGGCCCCTTTCCCCTGCAGATGGAGGGCATCCCGGTGGTCCCGGGCGGGGCGGCAGGGACTGCAGGGGCGGCAGGAGCGGCAGGGGCGGCAGGGACGGCAGGGACGGCAGGGGCGGCANCGGGGGATGCCTGTTTTTCTCATGGCGTTTAACTAGTGACTCTTGCTAGGAGTATAATGAGTCGTGCACGTAAATCTTCCCTTCTATGCCATTAGAATGACAATAGGCCTCTAAAGCATTGGTGTCAAGTTGGCTGTTTTTTAAGGATCTGGTGCCCGAGTGCTTGTTGAATTTGTGACATAGATCGCTGTACCGCTGGGAAACCATCAGGTTCCCGTGTGATGCTGAATGTTTATATGTGTGCACTCACTGCTTGGCAGAGATTACAAAGTTAGAAAGTGAGCCCTTGCGTTTTAAATAGGATATGCCCATGCTTAAAGGAAAGCCTGCTCACTGACTGAGGGGCCGCTTTCTAAGCTCAGATACACAGCATGCTGTGCCTGTTTACTGTATGTGGACAACCATGGTACTGGGCAGAGATCAGTGTGGAATTGAACCCGTGCTTTCTGAGGAAAGTTACCTGTAAGTTGATAAATATTTTAAAATCATTTCTTATAGATTGTGTGGTTTTTTTTCTTCTTTGTAAGTATATCAGTGCCTTTCCTAAGCATTTTTTCTAATTTTTTTCTCTATATAAAAGCCAGTATGAAACTCTGATGTGACCTTTGGTAGGATGATTCACAAATTATTTTGGCATGAATAGTTTGATCCTGACATTTGTCCTCTTTGTATTTGCAATTGCAAGTCATATGGGGATAGTTGGTTTAGTTTTAGAAGCATTCAGTGAGAATGCTACATCTTTCACATAAGGTGAATTCCTTTGAAGTATCTTCCTATTTACTATCTTCCTATTTACTTGTTTTTGGCTTTGTTTTCCTGTCTTTCTTCCTGAAGAAACATCCTCATCTTTCTGAAGATGGAACTTTGTTTTCTTAGTACTTTATAATCATCATAGAAGGCTGATTTTTAAAATGTCTTAATGGACAGGAACTCAGTGCAAGACACAGTGAACAAAGTAGTGTTAAAATATTTGTAGGTCTCTTCCAGTTATGTAATCTTTCAGCAGTAGGAAGTCAAAAAGTATTCTGGGTTTTGCTATGAACCTTTTTCACTTCGCACAGTGCTGCTGTGCTCACGTGCTGCTCACAGAACCCTCCCTCTGCTGATTGGATAGCATAGAAAAACACTATCTCTGGCTGAAATAGAAAAATATAAATCTTCTTAGTATTCATTGGGCTAGACAATTCTTTTGAATCCTGACATGTACATTAAGATGCCCTTTTGCTGAATTACAGGGAACACCCAATTCAGGAAGGTTAAGTCCTCACTTGGATGGTAAATTAAGTCTTTTTTTGATGACAGTCATGTAAGCAGTCCACTGTTGTTACCTCATTCTTTTATTTATGTAGCCTAGTTTCAGGGAGAAAGTTCCTTATCTTCTATTCTAAGCCATTTTTTCCCTTACATCATCTTTGCAATATCTCTGCAGTAAATATTCTTTGTCAGCAGAAGTACTGTTCCAGCAGGCAGCCTTTGCTTTGTAACAGTTTCAAAAACCCACTCATATAGCATAACATTTGTTTGAAGTAGTCTGGTTGCTTATTGTAAGTTATTAAGAGATGCATTCCAAAGTTGCAGTGTTCATAGTTCTTGTTTTTGTTTCAAGGTGCAGGTCAGTGGTGTTTTCTGTACCAGCTGGAGGAGGAAAGGAGTAAAAGTATTTCCTTCTCTCTGTGTACATTTCCAGGGCTGATGCATGACAGTCAATAGAGCAAAAAGGGCTGCACAGAGCTGTACCATTTTGGACTTTTCTGTGGATTGGAACATGTCTGGATAGCCTTAGACGCAACTCCTGTGTTGTGCCATCTTCACAACATCTAAAGATCTGACCCAACTAGACTTTATTGAAAGCAACATTTTCTTAATAGTTTCTACAAAACTAGCTTCCCAAATTCCTGAAGCCAATATAAAGAGAAACAAACCAGTAAACAAGATAAACCCTGTGTTTGTCAATGCCTAAACCAAAACAGGTTCATTGTATAAAATTAAATCGAACCAAATAGAACAGAATTATTTATGTTGCCTGTTCCGATAGAAATGGGCTGGTGTCGTTTTGAAGGCAACATTTAATAAGCATTCTAATTAATCACTCTTAAAGGAATGAAAGAGCAAAAAACATTCAGTGCTCTGAATTTAGCCACATGATACTAGCCCAAGCTTAGGTACTAAATCCCCAACCAATCATGAAGTAAATTATCATTTTTTATTATAAATATTACAGCTTTAAGGCTTGATCTAGGAAACACTGAAAAATTTTAGTTTATGAACATTCTGTCCAAAGTTACTTACTCTCATAAGTGGCAGAGTAATTTCAATTTTTCTTGATTTTAGGGCAATTTTATTCACTACTAGAATTAATTTATTTTAATAAAGAACTAATTTAAAAATAAAGACTTATCAGTGGATACTTTTCACTTAGCACAGCTCAGCTGCCAGAGAACTATCCATGTCCTCCCACTTACCACAGCTGCTGAGCACCCACCTTTTCTGTGGAAGGTGACAGGATATGAGTATGCTCAGAATGTATTGGAAAGGGCCTGTGGTTAGCAACATCTCCTGGCAATCATTAACCAAAACGAAAAGGTGGAGAAACAGGTTTTAATTAAAAATTGCTTCTCCAGAGTCAGCTGCTTGTAGTTGCATATTGCTGAAGGGTGAAATAATTTGTGAAAGAAGCAGAATGAAAAACCTCAGCTTTCTCAAGTAGAGACGTCTACAGTTTTATGCAGTACTTCTATCCGCAAGATTGAGTATGATCTGTGTACTGGTGATTATGTCAGGAACATTTCCTGAGGGTGATTGTCTTTTGAACTCTGCTCTGCCACTGATGACAACTGTTAAGATATTGGAATGTGACAAGGGAGCAGAATGAGAAAAATCCTGCATTCTGTCTATAGAAGTTGGATGCTTCTCTGGAGCATGCCATGCTGCCTCTGCTATAGACAACATGTGTGTTTTGATCAAGTCATAACTGTAAATCTTCACAGGTAATCAAGATCTGGTCTTGACATATGGTCTCCATTCTTAACACTTGAGACTATCTAAGGGCTGCAGTTGTCAAGAATTCCCAGAAAGAATAACAAAATTTCTTTTGTCATGTAATATCACACTGGGTGTAAAATTAGTTGTTTTGGCCACAGTTTGCCAATGTCAGTCTGAATTACTGATATCTAATAAAAAGTAAAAAACAACCTCATCTCAGGTTGCACAGAGGAAAAGAGACTGAATCACTGGGATGCAATTGCAATGCAGAGAAATACAGATTTTTCTGTATGGATATTAGCAAGATTAAGTTATTTGTAAGGCCAAATCCTAAGAATTTCAGTCCTTTCTTATTTAAAGGGCAATATCAGAATGTCAGTAATTTTAAAACCCTTTCAGGAGAAAAGGATTCAGGTCATGAAGAGTGTTATCATCTGGAGTGGCTCATTATGGTACATTTTAGAAAATGTGAAATAAGTCTTGTAATACGTTAAGCTAAAAAAAATTCATGGTGATCTGACCTGGAAAATCAAGAAAACAAACCAACCCAAAAGTGCTGTGCAACTACAGGGCACACGCTGGCTGAACATGAGCCAGCGTGTGCCCTGGTGCCCAAGAATGGCCAATGGCATCCTGGCCTGGATCAGGAATAGTAACAGACCAGCAGGAGCAGGGAAAGGCATCCCCTGTACCCAACACTGAGAGGCTGCACCATGAATTCTGTGTTCAGTTTTGGGCTCCTCACTAAAGAATGACATTGAGGTGCTGAGTGTGTTGAGAGAATGACAACAGAGCTGGTGAAGGGTCTGGAGCACAAGACTTTGAGAAATGGCTGAGGGAGCTGGGGTTGTTTAGCCTGGCTCAGAAGTGACCTTATCCCTTTCTCCAGCTACCTGAAAGGAGGTTGTAGCCAGGTGGAGGTCAGCCTCTTCTCCCAGGCAAACAGTGAAAGGACAAAAGGCAGAGACCTTCAATATCAACAGTTAGGGATAACTGAGTGAAATGTAAGGTAACCATTATCCATGGTACCAATCTGCAGTCTCTTCCCAAATATAATGTTGCATTCTTCAGCCAAAAATGCAACTGTGACACTGCATCCAGTCTGATTTATCTTGACTGAAGTTTTAGAAATATTTGGTTGGTATTGATCATTCATATCCTGTCTCTAATTTCCCTAAACACCAAATCATTTTCAACAGCAAGACTGGAAACGCATAAAAGTTTTTTACTGTGTTCCATAACTTTAAATCTTCTGGAAAAGCTTAGCATGTTTACATGCAAGTAAATCAAATAGTACTGGGAAATGTTCCTGGGTGGTCAAACACAATCATCTGTAGTAGTAATCTGTTGGCCCTGACTCTGGCACAAGTTTCACTCACACTAATTTATACTTTTTCCAGGCAATTGCTAATTATGGTGTGGGAATAGGACAGTTGTAGGGACCATTCCCAATAAACAGTTTGCATGCAGGCTCTTTGGACACTTCAGTGTTGACTAACATATTTGTGTACTCTACCGTGCCAGTTGGCCACAACAATTGGGAACTTTCCCAAGCACATTTAGTTTACTCCTATAAATATAGCTTTCCATTTCCCTCTAATAATGTCACAGTCTCCATGCCAACTCATGTCTCTTCTGTTTTAGCTTTGACACATTATGCCTGCCTCTTTCTTGCTTCATTAATTGGAACTCTAGAAATGGACAGTAACAACAAAACACAGTAATGTTTGGAATGGGATTGTTTGGGAGGATAATCTTTGTCTACACTGAAGCAATAAACAACTGAACTGAAAAAGAAGTTATTTGAAAGAGTATCCAGGAAAGATTGTGTGTGTTTTTAAGTTGCTGGTAGTATAAAAGCTAATTTTTAGCCCTTATGGGCTAAAACATGACAAGAAGATCCCTTAAAGGGATGCTTTTTAACCATAGAACTTGATCAAACCTGTCATTTTAAATTTAAGCATAGCACTCAGTGTTGCAAAGTGAACATTTTGTAGTCTTATAACCTTTTACTATATTACCTTCCAGCTCCATTAATTGCAAAATTAAAATTTCAGAAATTAGGAAGAATTTTTGAAGGTTCTTGTAAAGCAAATTAAAGAGTTTGCTGGTTATTTTAATATGTGAACAGTTCAAAGACACATGAAGCAACAAACTATCTTGGTTAATTTGCACATAAACCAAGTTCATCTGTTCAGATATTACAAGGCTGAGTGTTCATAATGGAAGCTTATGGGGAGATAATTGTGAATGAGTCATAAGAAATTTTTAAAAATAAAATCACAAATTTATTTTAAATTGTTGACTCATCTGTGATTTATTTTTCCCAACTGTTCTGTCTTGCTTGTCTGTCAAACCATGTCCATGGTCATCTTAATCTTTTCACTTGAACAGATTGTACAAATATTGAAAACCATTCTGCCATTTAATAAAATATCTTTCTTGGTCAGTGTCTGAAAACTTTGAGTTAGAATTTGTGCTGGTCTAATTTGGTGTATATGTCACCTGTTTATTCTGAGGTGCAATGTTCAGTCTTAGAAAACAACACTTAATTGCATTTGCAGTGCCGCTTTCCATGCATCAGCTAGAAGGTTTGGAGCCTTGGTAAATGGACGGGAGTAGGAGTTAGATAAAATGTTTCCTTCTGATTTCCATCTGGCTATGCAGAGAAGGAACAAGATATATTCCATCATGGTAAGCTACTATCTGGAGGTGTAGACAGAGATAGTGAAAATGATCAGGGCTAAGAAGGAATTTTTAAGTGAAGAGAGGCTCTCAGGATTAGCACTGTTTAATTAAAGATGAAAGAAACCAGGATGTATTTATGTAAAATGTAACTTCTGTAGAGGAGCTACACTAAAAATGTATCTATTTACTTTCTTTAGAGAAGAGAGGTCAGTGGGTGAAGAGGAAAGATAATGTATAATTTTTCCTACAGCCATCTTTCCCATAAGGTATTGGTGGGAATATGTCCTATATCAGACTCAGAAAAGGGCTAAACCTCTACATGGACAATGCAGGCTAAATCTGTGGTTGGATCTTTTTTTTTTTTTTATTTCTTCAAAAGAAAATTCTTAATGCACTAATATTAGGAGAATTTTCTACACATGACAAATATTATGGCTTTACTATTCCATTTGCCACAAGTGCATAAATGTTGTGTACATTTTAAGTTCAATATATAGTGCTCTGCTGTTTTTTTTAAGATTTTCTGTGGCACTTTAAGAACATACTAATTAATATTACCACTACTTGAAACTAATCAAAATTTAAAGCTGCTGCATGAAATTGCATGAAATATAATATGTGAAATTTTGTAAAGTTCTAAAAAAAATTCTAAGCTGTGAATTGTAACAAATGTCTATAATATCTGTTTAATGTTCATAAGAAATATGTTCATGCTGCAGTGAAGGTGAAAAAAGAACAGATACAGTACCAAGAATTAGGAACTGCCTGGCCTGAGGTTGCTTTATTATTTAACCTTTTAGATGTGATTTAACTTGTTTGTGTCACATTATATCCCTTAATAAAACATAAATAATTTTGTAGTTAATTTTGCCACGTTCCATAGTCTTTTGTATCTTAGTCTGGGATGTTAATCTTCCCTGTGATTATAGCAGCAGACTTAATCTGAATGTGACTCTGAATTTGTCACTGCAGATGTTGCTTTTTATATAATTGCTTCAGGAAAGTAGGAAAAGCCATTTTGGGGGTTTGTGTGGTTTTGGTTTTGTTTCACATCATTATAGAAATATTTCTGATAGTAATTTTCGCTCAGGTGTACTTAATCAGTGGTAGGGGTTTTATCATTGATTATAATATCTTCTTGTCATGTTTTGATAACTTGTTTAACATTCAGTTCAGGCTCCCAGGGTACGATTCACTGCACTTAACTTCAGATATCTAGAGTGTAGGCATTTCTGTCTTTTCTGCCTCCCACCTCTGTAGTGTGATTCATCTCAAACTAAAATAGACATCTAAAATAGGTCAGAAACAGTGCCCCTTGAAAGCGCTTGTCTTTACTGACTGTAAAGGGAGCCTGTGGTAACACACAAGAGACACAGACACAGCCACTGCAAATAAAGCCCACCAGAAGATGCCAAGGTTCATTTCTGCCATTGCTTCCATGAAAGAATGAAATGCAAAAGCTACCTTCCCTTGGCAAAGAGATTTCAATGTTTCCTTGCTCAATAGCAGCCACATAATTCCCAGCTTTCCGTCTGCTCTCATTCCACCTGAGATTCTCTGTCCATGAATAATTTTCTTCTTTTGATCTAGAAACTTTATAGGCTTACCATTAAGCTTCCAGCATTTTCTAAATGAGCTGTGAGTGCAGAACACCAGGCATCATCCGCTCCCATATAGAGGGGACAGGGTTCTGTTAGATGAGAGCAGTACTCTGTCAGTGTCACAGTGTTTAATTTAGGTTTCACTACATTTTTTTGCTTTTGTCAAGTAGCTATTTTTCCTGTCCAAGTGTAGGTTTTTTCACTGTGATCCTTAATAATAACAGCTCTTTCTTCATTTAATATTGGGACACATGTTTGTTCATCATCAATCCATCTTCATCTCAGTGTTGTACCTTGAGGCACAGATTAGGCCATAAGAATGTTAAGAACATACACATTCCACTGCTTATAAGTTTATGGCACTTTTTAGATGCATGGCAAGATTAATCGTGAATAATGCTGCTTAGTCACTTGCATGATAAGTATTAAAGTCATCCTGACTAAATGCAGAAAGGAAATATATAATACTTTTACTTTTCCTATGTCCTAGAAATTCTATCTTACTTAATATCCTATCCTACTTTTTTTTTCCCCAAAGCATGTTTTAAAAAGCAAAAAGGTGACTATTGTGAAGATTAAGACTTAGAAAGTCCTTATTTGGGGATTTAGCAAGTTTTGAAACCATTCGGCCTGAAGATTGGATTTATACTGTTGTCTATTGACTTGCCTATTGACTTGCCTTTTAGAACTTCCAGGAAGATAAATAGTGTAACTGAAAATCAACATTAAACCAGCATTAACTGGCATAGCATATTCTATGATTGCTCAAGTCTAAATTGGGGATTAAAAAAAAAAATCAATGGGATTCACATTTTCTAGCAATGGGAAAGTATCTTTCAGCTGTATTTGTATATAATAACTTTTTTGCACAGCAAAATGCAATGTTTGCTTCTACCTAATATAGCTATGAAATTGCTGGATCATTCTATATTTTTATAATAATTTGTAAGGGAAATGAAAGTGTGCTGAGTCAAAATCTGGAACAGCCATTTGCCCTAAGGATGGTATTGACTGTTTTGTTTTATAATCCCATCTCTTTTCTCTGCTGGAAAGATGATTTTAGACAGTATCAGTGCATGAACACTGCCACTGCACTTTCAGAAGGGAAAAGGGCACCAAGAGGTTAAGGACAAGCACAGATAGGATACATTTCTAGAAGAGACTCTTTCTGCTTTCTATGGTGACCACTTAAAAAGCTGTATGTATGACAATGAGGAGATGAGCACCATAGCAAAGTCTTGGGGTCTTTTCAAGCTAATATGTTATTACTGATTTGTGGCATGTACTAAAAGAAAAGGAAATAAAAGATTTTATTGGTTGTACCTAGCTATAAAAGGGAATTCTACATTGTCTTTAGGAGACTACATTTTGTGAATAAAGTTGGTGCAACAGGTCTGACATTTTCAAACTTACTCAGTCACTCCAAGGGCTTTGCCTCTTAAGTGTACAACAGTGAGACCTACATTCTCAAAATGGCATCAGCAGGGCTGATGTGACTTAAGAGAGGCTCTTCAGAGACGGAGCATCCCTAAAAATTAGTTGAAAGATGTCATTAATTAAACAATTTAATTAGTTACTGCTTTTGGAAGTTTGACTGTCAATATTAACAGTCCTTCAGCAGATTCCAGTTCCCAGGGTTGTGATCCCATTCAGGATTGTTGCTCTTATTACATTCAGGACAGAAAAGCTACCACGGTAAATCTACTTAAGGAAATTCTACTAAATCATCAGTAAAATTTCAATTTTTTTCACAATGTGAAATAAAGCATGATTATGTGATTTGATGGATTTATTCTGGTTATTCTTACTTTTTAAGTTTGTTTTCATTTCATTCAGAAATATGTTCACTGACAGTATAGAAAAATCATGACATTTTAATCAAGAGAGTAAACAAACAGACCTCCTTTTGCAAAGGCCTGCTGAAGTCCACAATCCTTACTCAAGAGAGTATTTCCAGTTCCCATGCAAAGTATGGGACTAATCAGTCATGAATTTTAGCTTTTGATTCATTTCTGTAAGTTCTTACTCAAAGGACCAGTTTAGCAATTTGCATTACTCATTATGAAAAAATATACTTTTCAGATGGAGCAGAAATAGAAATAAACAACAAAGACAATTGCCTTGGCACATGATTTCCTGACACCCTTTGTCTTCTAGATAAAATTCTGTTATTCATTTTCATTAGTAGTTTACTCTCTGAACACATTTTATACTTCCAGAAAAGGATACATTTTTATATAAAGGTTGCAGAACAATTGCAGTATAAAATAAATTATCTGAATGAAAGTGAATAGAATAATACTATTATTAGGAGGGAAAAGTATTTTTCAAAGGGATGATAGGAAAGTTAGAGAGGATATCGATTCACAATAAGTTGTAGTGCCTGATCACATTATCTCAAGCTTGTATCTTCTTCCCTTTTTCCCCTCATAGACTTTCATCCTATTTTTATCCCCAGGACAAGGAACATAATGTAAGATGTTCACTTAAAAAGAAAAAGTCACTCTGCTGCTGATGATACATAGGCAATGATTATCAACTTATGTTCTTTCATAATTTCACTCATCCTTAATGTACTGTGCTCCTTTGCAGTAATGTACATGATTTAGATTCTACATTTGCTGATAAGAAACAACTCATATTTTGCCAAGTGCTTGATACCACTGTGTATAATGCTGCAATATAATCAACTTAAAGCATAAATAACAAAACTGACATCTAAGTGATGTGGCACATAGTGAAATAACAAGCTTTACATTATTTCTTTTCTGCTATCTGGGATCACATTACTGTGGAGCTTTTGGTCTTGATTCATTAAGAGTTCATGTTAGATTTGACCAAAACATTAAAAATGTTCATAAAGACAGTCGCTTCTTTGATTCTACATAAAAATTGTCTTTGATTCTAAGGACCATCTAGACGTTTTCATGAAATCTGTAGTCATGTCAGAAAACAGAAATGTAGTTCTGGCATCAAAAGTGAATGGCACAGGACCATTATATATATCAAATATAGCTTAATGTCTGTGCATTTGGCAGTTGAAACCCAAGAGTTGTGGAGAACAGTAAATACTTTTTAAAATCAGGGATGAATTAACTTTCAGAGATAAATACCTCAATTTTTTTTGTGGTTTGGTTTACTACACTTTCTCACAATTTTGCCATCCTCTCCTTTAACTGTCACATTGTGCTTTCTAGAAATTTCCTTTCTAATTCAAATTTCCTTTCTAGATTCATTCATTCAGTAACTGTCTTCAACACATCACTTAAGAAAGATAAAAACAGTATTTATTTTGGGTTCATTTCAATTACCTAATAAGCCTCTGTGTACAATCTTGATTTACCAATGGTAAAGTTATACAGAGGAAGCACAGATCCAGTGCTGGGAACTTGAATTGTTTCAAGAAAAATGGAATGGTTCCTTGGGTATTCCATCCTGGCTTTGTTGAACCATGTGGAAAGGGAGTCAGATATAGAACTATTTAACTGTTGAGTCTCCAGAGTGGGAGAGTTAATTCTTACACCTGTGATGAGCAGAATATTGTAGGGCAGTGCTGCAAGGAGTCCTACCTGTGGTCAAAAATTGCTGGTCCAGAATACTTAAAAAGCAGAAATTTTGCTCCTGCACAAGCAATCAAACGTTGTCTTTTGGACTTTCTCATGCTTGAAAGTGAAGCCAACATAAAGAGTAAACCTGTTGATACATGTTTTATCCTTTAGTATTTCTGACATATAGTTTTTAATTCTAACAGAAAATATTTTTTCTGCAGTATACTTGTCATCAAGGGTTACACAAATCCTTGTGTTCAGAGTTAAAATAGGACTCATAAGTTCATATTGCCTTGGAACCAGCACTTGTTCTTGTGAGACACTTCCTGGTACAAGTTGGTATTTGTATACTCAAAAGCAACAAAGACAAATAATGGAAATGTTGGTAATTTGCTCTTAAATACAGAGACAAGATGAAAAACAGGCTTTACTTACCAATAAGATAAACTGATCTATTTCTACCAGTTTTAAATTCTGTAAGGATTTTTCTATTAGTTAGTAATCTATTAGATTTTTCTCTAGAAGCCTGAAAGGGAGCAAGAACTTGTTCCATGTTTCATTGTCTTCAATTCTCCCAATTTGCTTTTTCGGAGCTATATCAGCGGGAGATGGTTAGTTTCTGAAACTTAATATGTGTGAGTTTTATACATTCTTTAAAGTATATTAATCAGAGTTTGGTTTTGTGTTGCTTTGTTGATGGGGGAAAAAAAAATATTCTTGGTGTTGAACTTCATTAAATAAACTGAAAGGAGGTGTAAATGAATTTGGATATTAAAAACCCCTAGATTTCATGTATGACTTCATGAAGACAGTCATTAAAATGTGAAATGCAATTGAATATCTTTTTCTGGACTATGGTAAAGGTTTAACATCATTCCAGCCACTAACAGTTGGAAGACAGAACTCGTTAAACATTAACATTTTTCAGTTTAAAGCAAAATCTGGATATTTTTAGCCAGATGAGTAACATATCATATGATACTCCCTCTATTTTGATGTCTACAACAGAAGACACATCAATTCACTGTGTTGTCAATATTGGAAGCTTAGTAGGGTTTCTCTGAGTCTGTGAAGTAGAAGTAATAAGGTCTAGTGGTTTAATGTGAAAACTTTCTACTGTTCTGAAAATCATGCACACTGCTCCTGGAGGAAGGCATGTTTCTTTACGATGGTTTTCCCTGATAGAGACAGAAATGAGAATAATATGTGATATAAAGTCCTTGTTTCTGGATAATTACTCACCTAATTCAATAAGCATTGGTGATTTAGATCTTAACTCAAAACATCTGCTTTATATTGCACTACATATTCTGAAGAGAAACTATATATCAAAAGCACTAGCACATTAAAAAGCTAAGTGTGTTCATCAATTTAAAAAAGTGCATCTTGTCTCTGCAGTCAGAAATAGAAGGGTTGGTATTAGTGTCCCTGAATTTTCAAAGTACTTTACATAATAATCTGATATATACATATATATGCCTTCCTTTTTGATGTGTAATCTACTGGGGTTTATATATATGTATCTGATATATATAACATATCTTGGGTTTTGTACTTACTATCAAAATCATAGGTTCTGCATAAAAAACCCACTTAAATACATAATCACACTGAAAATACTGGAGAGTAGTATCTAATTAAAATGTGAAGTTCAACATAATCCATATGATACAGATTAAGTGCTTGATAACTCATACATATAAAAGTAACTGGAACTAAAGCCATCTCAGAAGCATTGCCATAGCTCACACTTTTAAACATGTAGAACTTTTTCTTTCAAGTATGAGATTTTTTTTCCTCCACTACAAGTCTCAGTTTACGGAATAATTAAATCCTTAGTTGGAAGATTCATTGGAGCAAATATTTGAATGGGAATTGCACCCACTGTAAGTGCTTCTACCACGGAGCTGTAGTCATGTTCTTTAGGTGTGATTCTCCGTGCTGTTGGATCTGTTCAGTTTCCTTCAGTTCCATTTTCTGCTGTCTTTCAGCTTGATACCCTCCTCAGTCGTTGTTGCATTCAATTAGACATGGGAGACCTGGTTCCAGCTCCCTGTTCCAAGGAGATTGCTGAATCCTGGCTTTGGGGCTGCTGGCTTTTCTGAAATGTGACTCTTTCTGTAATTGTGAACACTCATTCTGCCATGCATCAGTTCATGCTTTACTGAATTTACCTGTGCTCTAACTGCTTCCTGACAGGAGGCTAGTTTCATATTTTTCAGAAAAAAACCTGCTGTAAACAAATGTTTTCACCTATTTTCCTCTGATTCTATGAGGATCCTACAAGAATATGATGTTGCCTGTCTTGCAGTGAGATAGAAGAAAATTAGTAGTCCTTACCTTTCCTCACATGGTGGAAGTCAGTGCAGGATTAGAACAACAGTTACAACCTAGGCCTCCTCTCCAGATTTATAATAATTAGATAGGGAGATATGTTTATTGGAACTGAAATGCAGGCACAGGGGCAATGTTGCTTTTTTTTTGTGGTCGCATTGGTGGCAGGTTTTTTAACTGCAAATTTCTTCACTGAGGCAGGAAAGCCAAAACAACAGATAAAAACCCAGGAACAGTAATTTGAAAAGCATTTTTCAAGTAACAGGCAGCCAAGACATGGTGAACTGTGAACCCAGTAGAGGATCCCAGTGGAAGGCTATAGCTAGAAGATGCGCAGTCCTAGAGGAACAAATAGGGAACTAGCAAGTCTAAATACAGCAGCAGTGCAGTACAGCAGATCATGAAAGGCATTATTATAACTGTGACTAAAGCAGTTGAGTCTAACTGTGAATTAACTACTTTAACACATGCTAGTATGAGAAAATGAACTGAATTTTCTATATCCCTGTAAAAACAAGGATTAAAAGTTATGAAAGTTGAAGCAAGAAAATTTCAAATTATAGATGCAGTTACTAAGTAGTGTAAAGTAGTGAAAGTATTTGTCTATGGAAGGAATGTACATGCACATGAATTTTTCAAATTATGCATTTGATGAGGAAACTCTGATGTAAACTTCTTTCTTCTTTCAGGGCAAACCATTTTAAATGTCCATAAAAGAAACTTTATTCACTGCACTGTGGAGAAATAACACGTGTTTGGTAGGCATATTAAAAATAAGAAAGTATCAGATCATAATAAAAGATTCTCTATTCAAATTATAAACAAACTGGTATCTTTCATTTGATCAGTTGAGGGGCCTCTTTGCTAAGACAAGCATCTAGATCTTCTGGAAGAGAAATCAAAGAGGGGAGAATATGCTGTAATCTGAAATCTAGGTCTTGAGAAAATGTTCCAGACAGTAGTTCTGCTTTGATTCTGTAAATGTTATAAAAGCCATATCATGGTAATTATAAGAAATTGTTAGATGTGAATAGGATCTGAGAAGATTTTTTTCTCTTTGGCTTACAAAATATTGTTGCAGTACGCACCACTCTGACATACACATCTAAACAGATAGACATCTCTGCATCTTTTCCAATTCCTTTCATAGTCATTTTCCTTTAGGAGCTGCATTATCTCCTATTGCTAAAAGCATTAAGATAAAACAGAATAAAAAACATAGACAGCCTGGCAACTCACCAGGCTTTTAGAATTTTGACAAGTTCCTTTTGAAAGTACCTTTTCTTAAGTGTTTTTTCTATCTCTTTTAAACCTTATGAATAAAATACAAAGTGCTTGACAGAGCATGCAAAGTTAGTTTTGCAACCACTTTACAATTTTACCCTTTTCTGTAACCCTATTTTTCAGTTTTTGTAAATAGAACACTTATTTTTTGTTGCTGAAAGGCATCAAGTTCTTTGACTATTACTTTCTTTATCATCCTCATATAGTTCAGATAATCTGTGTTTAAAGAAATGTGATGAATGATTTTTGAATATTCAGTGCAGGTGTTCACAAGATCAGCTTTAAAAAATAACTTCTTTAAAACATCTTGTGTACAGCTAATGAGTTAAGATGTAGGTATGTAGTTTTGCTGAGCACAATAAGGCTCAGAATACAATTCCAACCTTATACTTAGCAATGTTAGGTAAACCTTGCTTCAAGAGAGATTCAAACTGAAGATGAGAAAAAAATAATTAGAAAAAAAGGAGAAAAGCTTATAATGTGTATTATATTTAAACTGACTATAGCTCTGTAAGCAGTCTCACAAATATTTATTTCTCCTCAGTAGTAGCATCAAAAAGTAAGAAATGTAAAAAATACTAATTTGGAGAGAAATACACAGTTTCTTTTTTTTTTTTGACAAGACAGTCAAAACTACAAAAAAGCCACCTTTGTGTTATTTAAAGTAAGTTGTATGTGTTAACATATCTGTCAGCAACTGAAATGATAAAATTGTCGTTATCAAATATAGCTATAAACTGAACACGAGGCATGCTTCAGGTTAGTCAGAAGAGGTCCTCTGTTTTTCACTGTGCATGCTTGCTTGAAATGAAACTGTGTTTTATTGGTTAACTGGGATGCTTAGCATAATCACTTTGCAAGGCTATGGTGGAGGGAGGTGATTATCACTGAGAACAGATGGGCAGGTCCAAAGCATTGCCAGATTCTGCACAAGCTCCATGTACTGTGGGTTCTGGCTCTCTTTTCTTTGGCATTTCTGATTTTTATTCGTCGTGCATATTACAACGGGCTGGCTGAGCAGGAGGTCAGGGAGCAATGACCTTACAGTTTAGCTCACAGATGCAGTGAGGATTCCAAGGGCTGTCACTGTGTGTCTGAACGGATGGGGCAGATGGAATTTTGTCCAATTGCCTCCCTAAATGTATAAAAGGATTCGTCTCCGAGCTTAGCACTCTGCTCTGCATCTGTAGCTCTCTGTGGATTGTATTGTCTGTGACCAGAAATGATATTCTCGGATATGAACACTGTCTCTGCCTCTCCTAAAGTGCATCCTCCTAATGGGACCCGGTTTTATACTTTTCAGGTAAGTGAATTTTAATAAATCTGAAAGGATTTTAAACGATAGGTAAACTTTGAGTAAGAGTAGCTAATATGTTAAGAAGCTTATGTATTCATTAGTTTTGTATAGGTAGGAGAAAAAAATGTAACAAATCAATCTCATCATAGTAAGTTTGCTGCCTTAAAAAAATCAGCATGTAATTCCTCCTATACTAACAAAAAATTACATTCATTATGCTTTTGCTATTGTTAGTGTTTTCCAATAATAGTATAATCTTGCAATTAATTTCAGTTCCTTAAATGGACCCACACTGTCTTTCTGTCTAGTTCAGATAAGCATTCAGTTGAAATTACAAGAAATTCCAAACTCATGTTATACAAAATATATTTTAAGAACTTTGTATATTGTACCTGTCTGGATATTTTAATATTAATCCTGAATGTAATTTCATGCTAGCTGATGCTTAATATGCTTCCTGTGAATAGTTATATGTGTGCAATTGATAGAAACAGCAGAATCTATTGGTAGGATTATTAAGGTCCTCTATTTTAAGCCAAGTTTTGCCTCATCCAGGTAAATAAGCTTGTGTGCTTAGTAAAAGGTAAAAATGTATTATATACTCTATACATTAATTGCAAACCAATCTAATTACAACCATCTTCCAGTAGCATTTCATTATAAGTAATCTTCAGTACTTTGGCTCTGAAAAACTATGTAATCCTACATTAAGATTAAATAAGAATAAAAAAACCCTCACACACACCCTGGCCCCAGATGGTCCTTAGAGCATTTTGGCCCTGCAAGGCAAATCAAACACTCCACTAACTTAAAGTGGCAACAGCTTTCTCAGCTCAGCTTCTGATACAGTTAGGATTTAAATATCCTTCCTGCTCCTGATTGCCTGGCAGGTTTATCTTTTTCATTACTTATGGTATTGTAGAGGGATTCTTTAATGTGTAATAAACCCTGTGTATACAACCAGAACAAGCAATCTGAAGCAAAGATGATCCTAAAGTTGATTATAAAATGAATGGCAAAGCTCTATTACAAAATCTATGTACAACATTCTTCAGGTCCAATAACTGCATTTCATCCTTGTCTCCTTTTAAATCCATTGTTTTTAATTGTCCTGTCTTGCCCTTCTTACAGTGTTGTCAAATGGTAGTTGAGGGCTGTGCAGAAAGAATGGCATCCTCCTAACAGTGATGATCTGCTGATCCTGGCAGTGATTCAGAGACATGACTGCCCCAGGCCTGTTCCTCTACAGCATGACTACTCTTTTCACACACTGACATCTAAATATTCTGTACAGCCTCCTGTAGCTATGCTCTTAAACACAGTTCCTGACGTCAGGTATTCTTTCTGAGTATGATGAGTTGAAAAAGTCACAAAAATTAGGATGCTTGGCTGTGATACCAAAGTGAACGTCTTATTTTGTGATACTTTATGGAAGTAAGTGCTAAAGTATACATATTTTTTTTCAGTATGTATTATTGCCACTAGCAATCCCTCTGATTACTGTAGACATTATCCCACATACAAAAAAATTCTCTGTTCAAAATTATTTCTTCTGCAGATTTTTGAGCTAAGGGGTCACTAAATAAAAGGAAAGTAGAACTAAATTTCTTGTTATATCCTGGATACTTTAATGAAAAATGTAGAGTTAAATGACATTGGAATGTAAAGCTGTTAATTCTGGATAGTATGTATTTGTGTTCTAGAGCAGCTTGGTGTTGTCAATGCTAGAAGAATCCCCGAAAAATGCAAATAAAATAAATTTAAAAAAAAACAACCAAAGAGAGCCTGTATTGTCCTGTGATGTCCTTTTCCAGACTTTTCTCCATTTATTTATTTATATATTGCAGTATAAAGTGATGTGAAGCAACTTTCCATTTCTTGCCTTGGCTTTGTTGCTGTCTCATAGCTTTTGACCACCATGTTTGTACTACCTTCTCTTTCCTTCTTGAGTTACTTCAGTCTTTGCTAACAAATGTAATAATTGCTGAGAAGGACTTCATATGATTCTTGTTACTTATTCTGATTTGCTTTAGAGTACTTCTGCTTTCCTACCTATTTTATTGTTTCTATATGTTACATTGAATCTCTTTGAGACAGAATCTGTTTTGTTTAAATAGCTTTCAAAGTTTAGGGACAGGTTAATGGTTCTTAATTTTAAATATGTACACTGGTACTTAACCTAAATATGTGAAAAAAATCTCAGAAAAAGCAATGTCCAGCATGTTCAAAACTGGACAAATACAAAAATTGTGAGATGAGGGCCTGAACACGGATTGATGGAGGGCAATGAGTGATTAAGCTACCGATTTCATTGTACATTGATGTAATGATTAAACAGTTAATTGCGCATTGATTCAATAACACAACAAATTAATTCTTTCAGCAATAGAAATGGTACTGAAAGAAGCAAAAAGCAGGTGTGCAGATTGTAACTTTTATCATCAGCATTTCACTGGTGTTCTCAGGAAATAAGCCCAAGTTGGATTCTAGTGGCCAAGGAATCAGACTGACTGTAGAAGGATGCATCTCAGCTAGCTCTTGGGCTAGGGATAATCAGAGTTAGTGTTTGACATACTGTCTAAAGACTCTAGATGCTCCAATGTCTGTCCCTAATTACATCCTTATCTGTGACTGTCTAGAAGCTATGATATTCCTAGTACCATGGTTCTGCTCAGGAAATTTGATCTGAAAGTCTGCAAATGTTAAAATCATGATTTGGTTTAGTGTATTTCCTGATCCACCTGCTGTAATTCAAAGAAGCTTAAGTTTTGATCCTTAGACAATACTTTATTAAAGCAATTAAAATAGAAAAAAATATATATGAGAGGAGCTTATATAAAAAAGTAATGTATTTTCTGAAAGGGAGGAGTTGTAATGCTGTTATGAACAAGGTTTAACTTCATAATAACCAGGGCAATACCAAAATTTAGTGCTTTGTATTTCAATATCTCTATGTTTCATCTCAATTTATGTGTGCCAACCTTGACAGACTTCTGTAGCTATATAACAGAAAGCAGTGATTTTCTTTATTTTTGCATTCAAGCTTGATAAAAAAGATGGTATTTCTGCTATTTGAGGTAGATAAAATAGTTTCCCAAGAGTCCTACAGTGATCATCTTTCATGAACATTGTAAACAGCAAAATTAAAATAGTGACATTGCCTTTCTCTCTGTTTCATCATATATTTTGCTGTATTTAATGGTTATTTGCCTATAATGATGATAGAGGTGGAAAAATTCGGATTAGAAAGGAGATAGTTTTAACTTGATTATTGGTTGTGAAATTGGAAACATTAATTCACAGAATAAAAATTTTTTTTCAGTCTGGTTTTTTTGGGGCCTTGAGGGTTGTTCCTTGTTTTATGAAAACATAGTGCAAAGGAACTTAATTTCAAAATTCCAGATTTTGCTTTGGAAAGTTTTTTTTATACTGTTTTGGTCATGTAAAAGCAACTTAACTTTATGTTGGTCTTTGTCATATCCAATCTTTTTTTGTTTGTTTTCTTAAATTGGTTGTATACAGTAACACGTGAATGCTAACATGCACAACTTCTGAATGTTCAAAGTAGCTTCACATATATGATGTTTATTTCAACAGAATTCAAATTCAAAAAGACTCTTTTTCTCTGTCAGTATATGTGACCAATATTTCTAGCTCTTGCAAATTTCAGCTATTAAGCTAAGCACATACCTAGAGCCCAGAGCTAAGCACAGGCCTAAATGGAAAGTAAAAGGAATGGCCAATAGGTTCCAACTTAGGAACGAGGCATGTGCAGTAGAGAGAGAAAAAACATCCTCAAATTGCTGCAGGACATGATGTCATGGTTCCAGCCGAATCTTTAGCCTTGAAATCAGCACTATGTAATAACAGTTTCCATAAATGTTGACCACAAAGTTTCTCAAAGACTTGGAAGCAATACGAGCCCATCTTGTAGTCAGATGAGATGTGTGTTTTATTAATGCACTCCTAGGACAACTAGAGTGCACTCCTTTTTGCTAAGAAGTAGTGAAGTGAGGGGTGGTGTTTTCTGAAAACTGGGGAGATTAAAGCAATTTTTTAAAGTTGTCTGATGATTAGAAGCTCCATAAAGAAATAAAATTACCTTCTTACAAAACCTGCAGGTAAATCCTAAAATAGTCATGTGACAAAAAAATTGTAAATATGCTATGAAGCACTGTGAAAGTGCATTGCTGATCAAAGCAACTGGGTTACTGGGAAACTGGGAAACATTTCTATACATAAAACATATTTATCACCATGATACTGATTTCTGCTGGCTGATACTTCTTAGCAACTGCAAGTTACTAAGAGATGGTGAATTAAGAAAATGCAAGTGAAAATGTTATTTTGGTACACAATGTGCTTTTAGCTCTGTGGACCCCCTCTCCTCCCTCCCCCCCATTCTATAAGAAATTCTACATGTACTCATTAAATGTCCTATTAATATCTTTAATAGTAATTTAAATTATCTGTATACCTACCCTGAAATTCTGGGTTTTACTGTTTTAGTTATTCTATTTTCTTTCATGTATCTTATATGAAAATAGTAAGTGAAACAAATATCCACTTCTATAAGAGAAAGTATCTGGTTAGAATTTGTAATTGTACTTATTAGCAGTTAGTAGGTAAGCCATGCGGTACGCTGTAACTTTTCAACTATTTTATTGTTTCACATATTTCAGTGCAATATTATTTAGTACCAAAGAAAACAGATTTTAAGTTTCTTTGCAGAGATAACCCAGTGCTATGAGAAAAAAAAAAAAATTCCAGGTGATGGAGATGGGTTATTGGTCACCTTGTATTTCACTACTCATAAAACAACAAAATTCTTGTAAAATTGGATGACTTTGTTCCTACTCTATGCAGACTTAACTGCACATGTAGAAAATATAATATATAAGAAATCCTATATCCAACATATAAGATGCAGAAGAGAACCAAAGAATTGTGCATACTTTCAGACCTGTGTCCCCTCATCCTTGGGGAGAACTGTGCAATCTGATTTACCTTGAGCTTCAGCTGACTGAGCAAGTGGGCAGCTCCTTCCAGCAACCCTCTGCCAGGCGTGAGATTTCTCCCTTAAGTTTTGCCTAAATAAAGATTTTTCTGTTCTTATTTACGGCACTGGCATACTACATTTTTTTCAGAAACATCATGTAGAAGTTCCAGGGGCGTGATCTTTGTGAAAGCTGCAAGTTCAAGCCAATTGCTAACTTGTACCAGTAATGATAGTGAGCATCACTGAAAGGCCAGCTATAACAGGAGTCCACTGAGTTGGTGTGGGAGAAGTTGTGATGCACATCATGTAGGTTTCATGGCCTCCAGAAGCTTGGGAACTTGTGTTAGTGAATATAAATAAAGTGGCAGAAAGGCTGACAGTGAAGTAGTTTTTAAAGACTTCTGACATGCTAACGGTGGCAGAAAATAGTAATGCTGGACCAGTGCTTTACTGTGGAGCCACAAAAAGCCTTAAAAAATATGGACAGTGTCAAAGGCAGGAGACAATAATAAAGTGATTTGCATTGCAAATACCTTGGAAATATTTATAGATGTATAAGTGGGTTTTATATAATATTGGAATTTAGGAATTTCAGGGGAATAGTGTGAGAAATATGCTTACAGGCTCTTTTATTCAGAAATAAATGTCAAATGGCCTCACATTCAAAGTTAGTGTTATTTAGTATTATTTTAATTTATTATTCTGTGATATGTATTTTTATTTGCTATATTTTTATTGGTGAGAACAAACTTTCAGCTTTTCTGCTCAAATACAGACCCAGTAATGCAGTGTTATTCTGACAGTAATCAAAAATATTAATTTCTCTGTACACAGGTATACAATTTTGAAAAGGAGATATAAGAAAATTTTATACATTAAAACATGTTATGCCAAATAAACTTACAATAATTTTAATCCAGTAGAATTCTTTCTAGAATAAACAATGTGAGCACTTGTTAATCATTTCAGCTATACTGACAATTAATTAATAAGTTTAATCATTTTACTAAGGTGGTGAGAATGTGGCACTTGGACTCCAAAAATGGAACAGAATTATTCAGTCTGACAGGAAAATAGGAACACTGTTGAAGTGTTCAGCTAAAATGTGTTAAAACTGTGTTTCTGTGAAGTATTTAATATGCCTTGGGTATCTAGAGAAATAGTTTTGTTTGCACAGAGTCACGTTTTTTTCTTTTTGCATAATTCTGTTGTGCCAGAGAACTGTAATTTGTGTAAATTGTAATTTATCAGAGCTCATAAAGACAGTGCTTTAACCACAATCCACACCTATGCCACACAGACCATCTCTGAAAAGATGGTTTGGCTCCTGAATTTTAGCTAGCATAGGGCTGAGAGCTGCCCCAGCTGTGGGGCTGCCACACCATATACCCTCCTCCTGCTTAAAAATGAGTAGTGCTGCATGGCCCCATGTTTTCCGTGTGTTGTTTTTCCAGCCAGTCAATAAAATGGTCTGATAGTTTTTATGAATCTGCTCTGCATGCAGTCAGCTGGGAAGGGTGACTTTACTGAATATTGACTGTTTTCATCTGTAAGTAACATTTGCATCCTCCTCTGGAAAGAAGCACAGATTGCTTAAGGAAAATCTTAGAACCATTATGGTTCTAAGATAAACCTATTTACCATGAATTCAGTAGTAGAAGTCAGGAAAACGAAACCTTCTTGCCAAAAGCAGCAAGTCAAAACAAACCATACGCACATACACACACACATGCTTTCAAAAAAACCCCAAATCAATTAAGAAAGTAAGTAAGCACAGAATTGGCCATAGTACTTTTCAGTTGTAGAGAATTTGTAAACTATGTTGCTTACTCAGAAAATACAATAATAAGAGTAAGTGAAGAATACAGCATCTTTAAATACATAGATACAAAAAAATAGAAAGATAGAGCTTAAAGTCTTTGTCTTAAGTAAATGTTTATGTAGATTTTGACTGCTTTTCATAAAAACGTATTTTTTCTGCATAATACCATTATTTTATTTGCTGAAACTAAACAGTAACCCAGCAGTGCAGTCAATGCAACTTTCCTATGTGGAATTCCTGTCATATAGAGTGTGGCCACTTCTACTTTGCAGTGTAATGAAATAAAGTCAGAAAGCACCTTTCCTTTTTCTTCCAGAAGCAGTGCAGCTGTTTCTTTTGCAGCTGAGTGGATGTGACCAATAAAAGCAGGGGGCCAGTAGGAGGAGTAACAATAGGAGTGCTTTCCTCCTATTACAGAAATAGGATCACAGTTTCTGAATCATGTCTAGAAACCATGTTTCTGCCTCAATTTCAGAAAAGCTTTCAGTGTTGCATTATTTTACCATAATTTGCATGGGAAATAAAGAAATGTACTGGTGCTTTCCAGACTAGTAAGGTTACTAAGGATTATTACACATTAATGTGTGTTGGTTCGATAGTGGTTGGTCTAACTGAATACAAGCTGTAGAGCAGAGTTTCAGATAATATGCTTTCTTTATAGGAAAAACCAGAACTGAACAGCCTGTTCTGAGAGAGCACAGGTCATTTCTCTGTGGAGGAATGTTCTCAACATCCTGGATAAATTGTGGTGATAATCTGTTGGAAATGGCAAGGTCTCTCCCTGGATGAGTATTACCAATCTTAGTAATGCGGCACTGATGAAACTTTCTCATCCCTGACTGAGAGGAGAGTGTAATTTGCTGATTTCATTGTACATTTCAAACATATTCCTAGTAGTTGTCTCAGATCTAGATCATGTTGCTGCTGTCTTCTTGATTTGCTGCACATGGGACCAAGTAGGGGACACTACCATCCTAGAACAGTATTAATTTTATTTTATATAAAGCACTTTGTCCTCCAGGTCTTTTTATACATTGTGTAGATATTTGTAAGGTGAGAGGATTTGTTGCCTGCCTGGCACTCGTAATCTATTCACTATCAACAGCATCAGCTGATGATGTTGAAAGGTGGGTGATCTATTTCTTCATTTACTTACATCTGTCTTTAAAGAAAGTAGGTGAAGACAGAAAACTCAAAATACTTGACATACATGAACTATCCTATGATCAAAGGCAAGCAACAAAGTGTTTAAGTGATTTTAATGGTTTTAAATATTTTGAGATGTGAATAAAGCTTTTACCGAGGAACTTACGAGGAACTATGCAGATAGATACATCTTTTTGGGGGAAATTACTGTCATAGAAGCATTAAAGTAAATAATTTTACCTTTATTTCTAGTTTATATTTTCTTATTGAATGCAATAATGTTAGTATACATCACAGTATTTTTAATCCTAAATTTCTTAGTAGGTATTTTAGTAAATAACTTTTATTTTACCCCATCTATTCCTGTCTAGTTCAATATTCAATTGGCAGCTATGCTTAGCAGAACATTTATGGAGGACTAAGAGGCTCATATTGTTTTATAGTGACAGCTGGCATAATTCAGTTGAACTGTGATTCACTCAAAGATGTAAACTAATGAGAAGAATATGGATTCAGTATTTTCACTGGAAGAATTTGAATTAATGATTCATGGAAACTTAAGTGTTCTGTGTTATTTTTACACTAGGAGGAATTTTACAGTTCTGCATGACTAAGAGTGCTTATTCCTATGATATGTGTTACTCCTACTGACTCCTACTGATGGGTCTAACAAAGTATAAATTGATTTTCATTTCTCTTTTAATTAAGTATTCTGCATTCACTGTGGTGGCACAGTGTGAGGAATGACTCTGTCTACACCATCAGCCTCAACAGCAAAGCTTTGCGAAGGGTGGTGAGGAGATGTCAATATCTCTGAAAATGCGTTGAGGGTGCAGTTACCTGTAGGGATTTGCTGGTGCTCTGAGCCTAGCCAAGGAGAAAGGGAAGGTACTTGATCTGGATTATTGTATTTATGTCTCCATCGGTGTGTAGTGTGGCAGGGTAAAAGTCAATCTGTAGAACAAAAGAGGAGGATCATGTGTCTGTGTCATCCACGGGGAAGTTGTTTTGGAATAGGTCATCACGTCTTCAGTCTGTACATCCACAGAGGGGTTGAAAGCATCAGACTCATTCTCACAGGTCATCTTTCAGTTTCATTTTATCCAGGAGGTAACCAGGCACTCTGAAATCAAAATTCAAACCAAAGTGAGTTGAGACGATAGGGAATTTGGCTTCAGATTGCCTCATAAAAACCAAAACGCTAATGTAGGCTTGATTTTCCTAATGGCAGGACCTGATAAACAGCACTTCAAAATAAGGGGCAAGATTTGCCCGTCCCAAATCAGTTTCTGGGAGAGCGTATTTCTTTGAAGGAGTCCAGGAACATAAGCTGCCTAATGTTGAGCTAACCTTTGTCAGTACGACTACATTGATAAAGACTATGTTGACTCTCTAATATCATACAGTCACTTCAGATTAGTCTCTTCCATGCATGCAGTGTGTTTTATTTTTTTCTTAAGACACTATTATAAAATAAACATTATGTGGAGAAAATGATTAATAGCATCTCACATTTCTAAACAAATAAAAAACTATTAATGTGTGGTTCTGATAAAGCAAAGAAAAATATTTCTTTTGCATTGTTATGGAAACTGCTTTTCTTTGCCATACATTTATGTTAATAGTAGACACAGAAAATTATTTCAGGTTAGTAATTGAACCTCTGTTTCATGTGGTTGGGATCGTGAGTTTTCAGGTTGACTCAGTGGATGGCTTTTTATCCTCTTGAGCGTGATCACACTCAAGGGGACATCCAGGGGATCAGACCCAGCCAGGATAGATTTAGAAGGATCAGGTCCTGCCTGACCAACCAGATGTCCTTTTATGATAAGGTGGTCCACCTGGTGGATGAGGCTGTGGATGCTCTCTACCCAGATTTCAGCAAAGCTTTTGACACTGTTTCCCACAGCACACTCCTGGAAAAGCTGGCAGCCCATGGCTTGGACAAGTGAACCCTTTGCTGGCTTAAGAACTGGCTGGATGGCCGGGTCCAATGAATGGTGGTGAGAGGTGCTGCATCCCCTTGGTGGATGGCCCCTGGTGGCCTCCCCCAGGGATCACCTCTGGGCCCAGTCTTGTTTAACATTTTTATTTGATGATTGGGATGAGGGGATTGAGTCTACCATTAGGAAATTCTCAGACGACACCAAGTTGAGTGGGTGTATTGATCTGCTGGAGGACCTGGACAGGCTGGATCCATGGGCTAAATCCAAGGGTATGAGCTTCAACAGGACCGAGGGCTGTGTCCTGTAGTTTGGCCACAACAGCCTCACGCAGTGTTACAGGCTGGGGATGGTGTGGCTGGACAGTGCCCAGGCAGAAAGCGACCTGAGGGCACTGGTGACAGCAGCTGGACATGAGCCAGCAGTGTGCCCTGGTGGCCAAGAAGGCCAAGGGCATCCTGGCCTGGATCAGGAATGGTGTGGCCAGCAGGAGCACCACCTGTAACNATTTTTATTTGATGATTGGGATGAGGGGATTGAGTCTACCATTAGGAAATTCTCAGACGACACCAAGTTGAGTGGGTGTATTGATCTGCTGGAGGACCTGGACAGGCTGGATCCATGGGCTAAATCCAAGGGTATGAGCTTCAACAGGACCGAGGGCTGTGTCCTGTAGTTTGGCCACAACAGCCTCACGCAGTGTTACAGGCTGGGGATGGTGTGGCTGGACAGTGCCCAGGCAGAAAGCGACCTGAGGGCACTGGTGACAGCAGCTGGACATGAGCCAGCAGTGTGCCCTGGTGGCCAAGAAGGCCAAGGGCATCCTGGCCTGGATCAGGAATGGTGTGGCCAGCAGGAGCACCACCTGTAACCGGCACTGGTGAGGCCACACCTCGAATGCTGTGTCCAGTGCTGGCCTCCTCAGTTTAGGAAGGACCTTGAGGTGCTGGAGCATGTCCAGAGAAGGGCAACGAGGCTGGTGAAGGATGTGGAACACCATTCCAGTGAGGAGCGGCTGAAGGAGCTGGAGATGTTTAGCCTGGAGAAAAGGCTCAGGGGGAGACCCTACCACTCTCTAAATCTCTCTGAGAGGAGGCTGTAGCCAGGTGGGGGTCTCCTCTCACAGACAACCAGGTATAGGACAAGAGCACACAAACCTAAGCCATGGAAGGGGAGGTTTGGGTTGGACCTGAAGGTTAGGAAGAAATTTCTCATAGGAGAGGTCCCTGGCCTTCGGAATGGGCTGCCCATGGAAGTGGTGGAGTCACCATCCCTGGATGTGTTTAAGGAAAGACTGGATGTGGCACTTGGTGCCATGGTCTGGTTGGCAAGGTCATAGGTTGGACTTGATAATTTCAGAGGTTTTTCCAACCTAGTTGATTCTGTGATTCTGTATCTTGTAAGGTTTGAAAACATAGTATGGCCTCTGCTGACCTGAAACCTTGGGTAGATTGGCTAGCATTGTGATGAACAGTGAAGCATAAAGCTAGATATCTGCTAAACTGGGCTTAGCAAAAGAATGAAATCAGTAACTTACACTAAATAGGCATATACAGACATCTGTTGCTTGAAGTAAAGCTGTCAACATAATTTGTATCTCAAGTAAATCACATCAGCAGATCTGATGACAGTAGTGTGTATGTTCATCTCCTTAGACTGGGAACATGGTAGAATTCCTTCTTTTGAGCAGCCCAACTCACTGCAAGTATGAGATTTGGGCAGCTTCATCCTCTCTCTCTCTCTTTTGGCTTGGGAGGAGATTTATAAACCATCTCTCCTTCCATTACTTAAGATTTTTTATCATTCAAAGGCAGTTTTTGGAGGGAAGCATAAACCTCTGGAAGCAAAGAACTATCAGTAATGTATTAGTGACAAATGTATTCTCTACTCTGTAAAATAACAATCTTTTTTATTCAGCAAGTGGAAGAGTTCTTTAGATTATCTTGTTTTAATTGCACTTCCCTCTTCATATAGGCAACTTCTACTTAAATGCAATGTTTATCTGTAAGAACTTTTACATGTTATTGCTAAAAATAGAGAAAAAAGGGAAAATATAAGTTCCCCCCAGTAGTCTATATTTTGCTGCAATTTGCATCAGCTCTTTGCTTTCCTTTATAAAGAGGGAAATCTGGTGTGCATTATAACTTCTGACACCAGCTCCTGATCCTGTTTGCATTTATGTTCAGTGGGATATACTAAGAATTTATGTCTTCAAACAAGCTTCTGGGGAAAGAGCAGATTGCACTCTTTCAGTCAATCAGAATTACTAAATTAAATTATCATGACTCCATGTATGGTCTATGACTCTGTCTCTAGAGTAATTGTGAAGGGATATATTAGAGCAATATTATACTTGGTGTATTTTAAGCATTTAAGGAAAAAAGGCAATTCAGAACTACAAAGAAAATGCTCATGGAAAAATCCATGTTTTTATTTATCACTTGTAAAATAAAAATTAAAAGGATGAATTAGTAGTATTTCTGTAGTGAAATAATTTATTTTACTAACTTAATAAACATCCTAACAACTGCAAAAAAAATCCCCTGTTTATAGACAGACTATTGATTTCCAGGTATTTATTTTAATCCTTTACTATAAGCATCCCTGTACCTTCACAGGACTAAAGTCTGATTGTAAATTTCCTATCTATCCAGTTTATGGTAAAAAAATTCTGTCAAGTCACATCAGCAAAGTTGTTATTCCATCAATTGTCAGGTACTTTTTAGAGAAGTGGTGCTTGCAGGTGCACCTGTAGCTCAGTTTGTGTGGTCACCACGCTTAGTAGCATAGACAAACATTGCTGGTCTCAAATATTTTCTGCCTTTACCGCAAGACTTGTGCATTTTAATTGTTTGATTGGTTTGGAGCTTCTTTTAAAGAAGTGACATAATGATGCTGAGACATTTAACAGGTGTTTTGGAGCAGTTTCTAAGTCAATGGTAAATGAATCCATTTATGCATTCAAGAGTTCTGACTCTTTAAAAATAATAAATATTTTGTATTTTGTGGTAAACCACATGAAGTATGCCAATACTTCAACATGTTTGTGAGATGATACTAGGGAAAATTGATTTTTCCTGACATTTATTTTGAAATATCTTGATAAAGCTTTATGCTGCAAAATTTAGGAAATTCACTTGTGGAATCTTTCTCACAGTACCTATAGAGTCACTTTTTCACTGGATTATTTTTTGCACTGTAAATATATATATCAAGTATATGTACATGAATTTGAATATGTGCTTATGTGCGTATACATATATTTGACTAGGAAAAAATAGCGTTTTGGAATCTGTTATAAATGGCAGGGCATCAGAAATCTTTGGAGCACTGAAAGAATTTTTAAGAGTAGGAGGGTTTTTTTGTAATTTTGAGGGATTTCAGCAGCCAGAGTTCAAAAATATCTCTGAGGAAGCCATGAGCTCTTACAGCTATGCAGCTGTCATTAGCTGTCACAGACCGCTTAAATATGGTGTTGAGTATTATTTAATAACTGACACTATTCATAAAATATTTTGTGTTTTTCTAGACAAATTTGAGGGTATGGCAGCCTAGTCTCGCTTTGCATACATACAATCAGCCAAAGGCTGATTATTTTGTGGCATCTGAGTAAAATAACAAACAAATGAAATTCTAATGTAAAGGTGGAAGTACAGCTGAAGCACTTGATGTGTCATTGAAATAGAGTCCAGGAAGGAGTCCAGCCTTGGGTGCTGATCTTTTATCACACCTCTACTTCTGTAGGTAGGAATATGATTTATGTGAAATGCTTGCGTACTTCAGGATCTGTTTTCCATGCTATCTGATTGAGTTGGGAGCTCTATTAATAGAAATTTTTTATTCCTCAGCTTTTTTACTGCTTTTAGAATATCAATGGGTAAGGCTGTATAGAAATCTGATCAGAGAGAGAGCTGACCTTCCTTTTCTCTAGAAAACAATGGACTGTTCACGCAATTCTTTCTAATCATTCTCATTTATTATCTAAGTGAAGCAAAATTCACTTAAAGACTTTTACCTCTTGGAGACCTGTAGGAGCTGATAGGTTTGTTAGCATGATTCCTCTCTGATTCATTCTGAGAATGACAGATTTCAGAAAACTGCTCTTAAATTCTTGATTTCAGTTTCAAGAAAAAAATCTATTAGCTGAACACCCATCAATGAGGAAGGATTTCAGAGCTGTAAGGTGAAAAATCCAAGGGGCAGGTGCTCAAGGAGATACTCTCATGATCTTTATTTTGGGTCACAGCTTTCACCAGAAAAGCAGGAACGCCACTGTATCTAACTCTGAATCTGCAATTAAGGAACTGAATGGAAATTTGAATTAGTGTGCAATTAAGCACCTGTAACACTTGAAAATCACATTTGTTCTGTGTTTTATCCCCAAAGGTAGCCAGAACAAGGGAGTGAGGTGTGTTGACCAATAATTCAAGACCAAATGTGTTTGCTTTTGGCAAGTCAGCACCTATTAAAGAATTTCTGATAATTNAAAAAAAAAAAAAAGTTACAAATCTCCTAGACCTCTGCAATTGGGCAAAGGGCTGAAGTTAGCTCTTTTGAAGATCACTGTTCTTTTAAAAGGAAGAACTTAGAGAAAGGAATTGTGTTGATTAAAGAGAGGATTTTACCAAGAAGACAATTACCATTCATTTCGATCTTGAGAAGTTAAAATGCAGAATAGAGTGGTTGAAGAATATGCTGGAAGATTTTGTATGGCAGCTGCAGCATCAGGGATCCAAATCACAAATTGGATTACAGTTCTCTCACAGACAGAAAAGGATATGGATATTTTCAAATTTAAGTCCCACTCATTTTGTGTACCAGCTGCTTTATCACCATTTAGTCTGCTGTTATTCCACTTACAGTTCTGATATAGTTACAGTGCTTTTATCATCTCACAGAACATGACAAAAGTATCTATTCAGATAACAGCTGAATATACAGTATGGTATGACAGGATCATATAATCTCCTGGGAAATAATAAGAACATTTTCATTCCATATGTTCTACGTATTTGGGAAAACCAGACATGTTAGCTATGATTTTCGCCTCACATTTGCACAAAACCAGTGTAAGAATGGAGAGTAAAACCCATTATTTTCTTCCATCTAATTTCTTCCAAATAACAGTGTTATATTACTTCCTGACAGGGTTTAATTATGGCTCTGAAGATTTTACATAAACTAAGGTTTGAGATTCTTCAGAAAATTCAGCTGTGAATTTGTCTGGCCATGAGAAACCAAGTAGGCTGTTTGGCATTATTATTTTATTTGCTGTGCATACTTGTCTGTGTGTAATGTGTGAGAGTTAAAATCGTTTCAATTATACAAGTTTTATAAATGGTGAGCTCAGCTAAGACACATTTTTTGCTAAGTGAAGGGACAGCTCTATTTTTTTCTCCTTTAAAAAACAGATTTGGATTAAAGATCAAAGAAGATACAGATTCCCTTCTTTTTTCAGTGTTTTGGGATCCTCTGTGCACTCATCTTTTCAATATAAATATTTTACCTTCACTTTCAGGGCAATGTTCATCTCACTTGATATTCAATATCTTTACTGCAAAGCTCTACCCAGACTTCTAAACCTGCTGACAGATACACCAGCCTTTTTAAATGTACTGTTAAAGGATATAAACTATTGTAAAAGCAATTGTTTCAAAGATTATATGAGCAACTGAGGATGCTTATCTTCAATTATTTTGGTGGTGATTTTTGGTCAAATCAGATTTACTTACAGTAATTATTTGGTTTGTTTTTAAATGTAGCTCATATTTTACATATTGAAAATTTAAGGATGATTATGCTTCATGAAAACTTTGTATAGCCAGGTTTGATATGTGTTTATATGATCCGTCGTGCATAATTTTATTTTACAGTATGATACAGACATGGTGAAATGACCCTTTTATACTGAAATAAACACCATTCACTGATTTTTGTATGAAATATTCATATAATTACAGTAAGACTGACATTTCCAATGAAGAACAGATGTAGTTTTGGCTATTATATCCACCTTCCATTAATGAATACACCTAAACGCACAGTTCGTTTATATTTGCAGCTTTAAATTTGAATATTGTCTCTACAATATGTTTACTTTATTTACATTACTGAAGAAAACTTCTGCTTAATTTTCAAAATAGTTTTGATGTAATCCTATCTGTCAAGAATTGAGAGAGAAAAACAAAATAATTATGTCAAAGTTTACATATAAAGAGATCAATCTTGACAATAAATAATGGCTTTGTATGCTTGAAAAACTGCATGTATTAAAATTGTCAGCCCTGTAACTGCTTTATTGTCCTTTTTTGGATTAAAAAGAATGCTATAGGGGTAAATTTGAAGAAAAGATTTGACAGGAAAACTTCGATTTTTGTACATCTTGTATAATCTTGAGAGATACAAAATTCAAAGACTTCTGCTTTGTTACAGAAATTCACTCAAGTTTGTGAGAATGAAAATGAGACATTGTTTCTCAAATTCAATGTAATTTTTCATTTTCTAAAGTGATTAGGAGAGAGATATCTGCAGATTTCAAGTAACAATGTCTTGAACAAAAAATGTATAAGGAGCAATTTAGTTATGGCAAATAAACATTATCTCTCTTATTAAAGCCTCATTGTAAAAAAAGTTATAGATTTCATGATACAGTACTGAAAGTTAAAATCCACCCCAATTTTCTCTCTTCTGCCATGCTGTTTGATTCCATACTGAAGAAGATGTAAATTTTAAAAGTGCAGCCATTGAATAAAAACACAATTAAAAATACAATTAAAAACACAACTAGTAGTATATATCAGGTAGAACAGATTGAGAGGCAACTCACCTTTTGTCCTCTGTCTCTGACAAGTAAGCTTTCCCTCAAGTGGAACTATAAAGAGCAGACAACTGAAGCTTTTTTTCACTATTTCAAGCTGTCTGTGATGGTTCTAGTACTGATCTAGAGCAGCTTAGAAACTGTGACCTGCACAGTGAGGCAACAGAGGTGTGGATCTAGTAGGTTCTTAAACTCTTCAATGATTTGGTTGTAGAGCAGTGGATTGAGCAGTTTGTGCAAACAAGTGCAATGGATTTAGATAAGCAGCTGTGTGGAAAATATTGCACCAGGTCTGAGAAACAATGACTGTTTTTTCCTGAAGAAAGAAAGTGTTTGTAACTGCAGGATCCAAGGACTTGTGGTAAGGAAGTTAGGGAGCTACTGTTCAGAAAGAGAAGAACTGGTCAGTGATTGTTACAGAGTAGAAAACTACACTGACCCCAGATTTTCAGTCTGAGTTTATACAGGCCTACTAATATTTTAAAAGGAGAAAAACAAAACAAACCTCCTGCAAATTTAATTTTGAATCTTTTCTCAGTATCTCAGATATTTCAAAAGTCCTGTTTTTGAAGTGAGCTGCTTGGACTAGAATTCTTGAAGATCTCCTGCTTTACTCTTTCATGCAGAAGGTGCCTCAGTCCATTAGCCAAGGATTACAGAGGGCAGAAAATGCAACTCATTGTCAAAGGGCTTGTGTGGAATTTATCTTTCCAAATATCAGCTGGCTCCAAACCTCCCTTGCTTAAAGGAAAAACTGTCTTAGATCCATATGAGTCAGTAGGATGTGCAGTGTTTTTTTCTAGGTCGAAATAGTCTTTGGCATTACGTGAGTATTGCAGTAGAAGGAGTGAATTTGTTTGTAGACCCACAATTCCAGTATTTATTGCAGCCCCTAGCAAAACAGATGGAGCTCCATGCTTCTCAACTTGCTAATTAAACAAAAATTAAAGCTTGTTTCATATAAGCTACTACTTGTCTTCCTTTGTTCAGAGCAGTGACAAGAAGGGATGTAATTCTCTTTATATCCTTCTGCTTTCTTGCTTCTACCTGTTTTAAGAAAAGCTAAAATTTTGTGCACAGTCTTGGGTTTTTAAGAGATAGAAGGGTAAAATATTTCAAGAGATTTAAGCTTCCTTCACAGCCTGAAAATTGACATTCTTGGGCTTGTGGGGAACAGAGGACATTTCCATTTTAAGTCCTGCTGTGGTAATAATAATGAGAGTTTTACCATTTATGGTGTAAGAGTAGCACTACTGCAAGTATTCAGAAAGAATAACAACTGGTGAGGCAACCTTTTCCATGTCTTAAAGGAGGGATTCATGATAAAGGCTGACACGTCTTCTTTAGATTGTCAGTGTTTTCAAAGCCTAAGAGCCCCCAAAGCCTTGCCACTGTGTAAATGATACACTACACAAAAAAAAAAATACTGCTCTACAGGAAAACTGATGGAAATATATAAGATAAATTCCTTAGAACTGTTTTTGAATATTTTAAATTGTAAAATTTTGTATGAAATCATATCAGTATATATTCCAAGATTTAGTATCCCATTAATTATTTGTTGTTCGATTTTAATCAATTGCACATTAAATTATGAAGCATCATCGTCCTTTTTACGAAAAAAGTTATATTTTGGTATCACTGTCTTTCTGATTTAAAATTATAAGGTTTTAAGGTTTAACCCTGTCAGTCTTAGAAATGCTGGGATTTGATGGCAGTATTGTATCTAAATTTTAAATTGTATGAAGTGCCTCAGAAAACACTGACCACAGCTACAGAAGTCCACAAATACCTTATTCTGTAGTTAGTTTCTATGATACATTTAATTTTAAGAAATCTCTGTTTTCCTGCTGTTTGTGGTTGTTGGAAATTAGCAATACTAATGGTAGAATATTAAAAATTGATAGTGGCTTTTTAACTTCCCCACAATTCTGCAGAACTTCTATTTCAAATATTCTTCCAACACTAAACACATAGTTGGAAGTATTAGAATTTGTTTTCCATTACTATTTGCATGGTGCATTTTTGCATGGTGCATTTGCATGGTTCATTTGCACTATGGTGCATTTTTTTATCAGATTAAATATCTGATACCTGTCTTTCTAGATGGAAAAATTGCAACTGACATGAAGTGGTTCTTGAAGAGCTCCAAAAGATAGGAAGGATAGTTAGTTTTCTGTTTATTGCCAAGGAGCAAAGCTACAACAATAAACAGGCTGCTACAAGCTGTACTTTATTTTCAATATTGTTGGGAACTTACTGGTGATTAAAAAGTGCTGGAATGACTGCTAAGCAAAATAGCTAGTTCGCGTTTTCTAGGAGAAGGAGAATACATGCAGGATAGTATCAGAAAAAAAGGCAGAAAAAGTAGTCAGCATGGATCTGTGATTTATTGACTTTCTTAGCTACCTCTTCTGACTTGCAGTTTCATTCTGCCAAAGGGTTTGTGTGTCTAGAAAAAGAAGTAAGAAATAAAATTCATATGTACTGCCACAAATAGTACTATATAAAAAACAGTATACACAGCAAGATGGAGAATTTACAAACCTCCAACATCCTTTCTCAGGAATTAGAAATATCTTCTAGTGATTTCAACTGTCAATTTTTTCCTTTCTTTGACACTTGTCTGAAGAACAGTCTGTTAGGTTGCTTCTCCTTACAGGGCCTTTGTGATCTAGGAGCAGTAAGAGGGTTTTGTTATTTTGTATGCCATAAATACAAACCAAAAAATTAAACTATAGGCTCTGGGCTTTATTCTCTCTCCTGAATCAAAAAAAATAAAGTCTAAAGCCTTAATTTCTTTTTTAATGCTATCAATAACAATATATGTCTGCAGAACAAATCCGTTATATTTTTCAGGTTACTGAATATCTCTCTTGCTGTTTTTCCTTCTCAGAACTTATGTCCACTTTCCTTCAGCACATATGACAAATATTATAGATGAATGACCTAGAAAGGCCAAATATTTTCCTCTCTCTGTCTGCAAATAGCTTGTGCAAGTTGTGTTTGTATACCATATTTTCCTTATTTTAGTATGCTTTCAAAGTATATTTCTTAAGCTGAAGAGTTAAGAAACTTTTTTTCTTTGTATTAAATATACAGTTGGAAATGCACACAGAATATATGTCTTAGTCATGGCCTAATATGCCTGCCTTTAAAGGACAGGACCAGTTTTTAGAAAAGTACCATTAATAGATAAATGAAACAGTACTTTTTTTTCAGTAGATGGGTTTTCAGTAGGTATTCTACACTGTGAATAGGCAGTTTTAGTTAAACAGTAAAAAGCTTTCCAACATCTATGTAGGAAGTTTCTGTCACTACTCCAAGCATGTTTCTTTCACATAATTCAGTGCATGCAACAAAACTGCCCAAAATAATGAGTGAAGATTTTTATCTCACTTTTGATCACTATCATGTATTTTAATTTAGGCCTGAAAATTCTAATTCGTTGCATATTATCAGGCTAGGAATTCAGAAGTAAAAAATCTGTTAGAAAAATAAACCCTTGATCTGTGAGAGCACTCTGAATCTTTTAGCAAGAAAAAACATCCACCACTTCCTCTCAGTCTAAACATATTTGCTACATTATTATCAATAAAGTTTGTGTTCATGGAATATACAAAGCTATGCAGATCACCTTCAACCTTCTCTATTCATCTTACCACTTTTTCCCACTACACCCCTTTCATGCTGTCCTGAGAACAGATATTTTGGAAAGGATATTATCTTTAGACTTATCTAATGAACTTTTTTCCACCCCAACATGAAAGGGCGTGGAAATGTTAGAAGTTTTTAGACTTGAAATATTGTGGCACCGTATGCTTAACAGGACATTTTATTGCCAGGCACCGATGTTACAGCTAAATTGGAGTGAAGCAGCCATGAGACTGATGAGAGAAAGCTAATGGTTTTAAGAAACTGAAGTTATTATATATTTGAAGCCTAGCTCTAGGTAGAAAGCATTTTCTTGTATTAGATTAGAAAAATAGAACCAGAGGGTTTTTTAAAAAAAACTTTCCTACTCTTCAATCACTTTTCCATTTTCTTAATTTAGATCACAATGCAATTTTGGTTATATTTCATTGCTAAATTTTAACTGTACAACCTTTTCAGGAAGAAAGCAATATACATCAGATGCATGGTTGTTCTGCTCTTCCCCATTTTTCCTCCCTACTCCAGACTCCTCTCCTTTTAGAAGCAGATGTCTGCTGTAGGCACTTCTGTACTTTTGTGCTTGACTCATGTGCACAGGCTGCTCTGCCTGTGTTACCAGAACAGGGGATGTATTTCAGAAAGATGTGCAGTGCAGCATGCTTCTCTGTTGAATGCACAGTTAATGGTATGCAAGACCTTCAGGAGGAAAGCTCCATGGTGTAGGAAATAGAGAGCCTCTGCATGCTGGATAAATTACAGAGCTGTGCATGACATCCCATTGAACTCTGGCTGTGGTGATTTCCTTTCACACTGTTTTGTATTGTGAGACCTGAAGAATGTGCTAGAGACAAGAGACAAGATAGCTGTGTTACCTTGGAAACATGCAGCTGCCCATGGATAATCTGCCCAGCACTTTTGCAATTTTTCGGAGCTTTTAGCCACTCTGGATTTTTTATTCCACTTCAGTGGCCTGATTGGAAAATACATGTTTCTCATGCAAGAGCAGGTCTTGCTGTCTGTCCAAAATCTGAATGTTTCTCATTTACTCTTTCTTCCATCTCACTGTTCACCTGCCATTATTGCAAAAGTTCACCTGCCATTATTGCAAAAGTTTGAAAAAAATATTCTTTCCTGCTTCTTGAGGAAGGCACCTACTTCTTGAAGAAGGGCTTTGTTTTGTTGGTTCAAGGAACCAGGCACTAATTATTATTTAAGGTGATTACTAACTGTAAACTTACTGTTGAGATCTGGAGTTGTGTGTCTCCACTCTAACAAAATAAAGAGCACAAAGATTCTGGCTGCTGCTGCTGGTCTCAGTTATAATATGCACACAACTTTAACTGAGGGACATCAGACACTGCATTGCTCTGCATTTTTGTGATAGTGTCAAATGTATCTAAATTAAGGTAAGATACTCCATTTTTTACTTAAACAGACTGGCTTCTTGAGTCACTTAAACTGAGCCACTGAGCTGTGATCCTGAAAAACTGTTACAAACTTCATACAGAGTCAGGCAATTTACTTGACCTTCCTTTTCCATCATTCTTCAGAGGTAAAATAAGATTAAAATGCCTTTTCCCCCATCCTTTAATCTTCTGATGTGTTTAGATTGAGGATGTGAAGGGAAGAGACTAAGGCTATTGACTACATGTCTTTCCCTACTGCTTTAAATGTCACTGTTTTTATTTAGAAATGATTTGTGGTTAGCCTTCCTGAGACCTTTTTGCCCCATGTACTGGTACCAGAGGTGCAGTTAGCAGAGTTTCTGTGACTGGATGTCCATCAGCGTGAGAGGTGTGGAGAGTGAGTTACTGATGGCAGCGCTGTGCTGCTTCAGAAAGACCTGTAAGAGCAGTGTTCCCTCTGAAACTCGAGGAGCACTTGGTCATTTCCAAGACAGGCTATTATAATGACTGCTTGTAAAGTCAGGGATATAAATAATCCAGTGTAATTAGCATGGCCAAAAGGACTCAATCAATTCTTTAAGGCTATGAAACCATTTCATAAAATGTGGCCCTCATTCTGTGTCACGTTTAAAACTGATAACCTCGGGGTTTTTTTTCAAGTTTTATGCAAAACTAACCCCACTTAAAGAGACTGCCTTTACTCACAGTGTGCTGTGAAAAATTCCTTAGGAAATATCACCAAGGACTCTTAATTTCATTTGTGACTTCTTAGTAAGAGGCATTTTCCTTTCCTTCCTAGAAAATTCTAAAGGAAAAGGTCTGAAAAAAATGCTCCTCCATAAAGCCTTTTCTGGGGACATGAGACAGATTGGCAAAACCCACTACAGAAAAAGAACTGCAGTAGTCTTATTTTTAAAGTGACTTCCCAACTTTCTGGAAAGAGGTGACTTTTTGTACATGGTTTTTAGACTGAAGTACACAAAGACTTATCCAGTAAATGCTGTCATTCTCTGGATGGACTTGAAGATACGTTTCATATTGCTCTCAGTATCAACAGATGCTGGGAAAACCACTCTAGCCTCTAGAGCCTGTGCTTTGGAAATGCAATAAAAGAGACAAATATCTAAGGAACAGTCAATTCTGAGGCACATTTGAGAGATGCTAAAGGCATCGAAATATAGACAAACAGTGAGACACAATTATGTGGGATAATCTGGCATCATGGAATGATCCCTTGTATGCAATACCTAATAGTTATTAAAAAACATTTTAGCAAAAGAGGAGGAATTTGACTGTAAATAGGTAAACCTGGATTGAATCCTGTGCATATAAATAATGTGCCTGTTTCCAAAGCTGTTGGAGCAGATTGCTGATACAATGACTGTTTGTCTCCGAAATTTCTTTGCCATATTTTAGACTATAATTAGTTTTTTAAAAATCTGAAAAAGATAACTTCAAATACTTTTTTCTTTGTGTGATTATATTGACATGATTTTTTCAGAGATCTGCATCTGATTTAAAAAATCACAGAATCACAGACTATCTTGAGTTGGAAGGGACTCACTAGGATTACTGAAGTCTGACTCCAGACCCTGCACAGGACACTCCGAGAGTCACACCATATGTCTCAGAGCATTGTTCAGTGCCCCACTATGCTCTGAGTCAAAAATCTTTTCCTTGTATCTCACCTAAACCTCCCCTGACACAGCTACATGCCATTCCTTCAGGTCCTGTCACTGGTCACTTTAGCTTATAATCAACAGCTCATTAAAAAAAGTCTATACAAAAGGTTTATTGATCAGATCTTGAAATATGATGAACTGTGTTTTCAGCATATAAAACAGAGGTCTCAGAGTGTCATGGTCATGTACATGTATATAATCCAACAGCTGAGTAGATCAAGGGGTGTCAGGCTTGCTTGTATAGTGATCAGACCTTGTAAGTGTGTTATAATTAAGATGTGTGATTCTTTTGAATGGTAGAACTACATTAATAAATCCAATTGTGTTTCTATCATAAGAATTAAATTCAAAGTCCACTGTAGGCCAAAGGGAATTAAATGCAAAGCATGTCTAATACTAAGTGGCTAACAGGAACATAATTGCCGTGGATAACAAGAACTAACAGGATTAGAAATTAAAAATTGCACATTGTAATTCTAATTCTCAATTTACTGTGCATTGATTCAGTTGTGAATACATGCATGGCAAATAGCAGGACCGTGATTCAAATAGGAATGGATCAACTTTCATTGTCATCTTTTGAGGAAGTGGGAAAATACAGGACTAGTAGGAACACACAAATTTACCCTACGTCTAATGCTTAGACCAACACAGACCCACACTTTAGTATGGTCTAATTCATAAGTATGTTTTTGCTGATAGCTGCAGCTGTGGGAAATACTTCTATTGCTCTGTAGGAATCTTACGGAGTGTTATCGAGGGTATTATGAAACTGCTTCTCATACAAAACAAGGACTGGGTGAACAAAAACCAATTGAAAAGGAAGCAAAAAAAATGTTTTAGGTTGAACTAAATATTTCACTAGACATGTACTTTATTTCACTTCCCAGTGTGAAATAGGGTTCTATTTAAGTTAAAAACATGGGGGGCTTTTATATGTAAATTAGTATTTTGATATAAAAAGTCAATTATTTTTGAAGACATTAAAATATTAGTAAAAATATTAGTTAACTCTATAATCTAATGAAAATAAACTTGTAAATGGTTTTACTGACCTGAATTTCCGACTTTTTGTGTTACTGTTAGAATGAAAAAATAAACTGGTTCCATCCATTATTTTTCCCATGACATGGTGATAGAATTATTTTTATTGGAAATTGTCATGAATCTATATTTTTAAAAGTTGCTTAATTGAAATATTAGCATGATACTATGTGAAAGTGAGCAACATAGTTGACCAATAAGTATAGATATTTATATTAAAAAAATGTTGTGAATTTTGTATCACTCGACTAAGCATTTTCATTTTTGCTCATCTCTATTTTCCCCGTCTGCATATCTTCTCTTTTGCTTGAATCTGGCTGAGGAATAAACACTGTAGCCAGTACATAAGTGCTTGCCATATCTGATAAAGCTTAATCAAGTAAAAATGAATCAGGTCTTGCGTACCTGAAGTCCCTGTGTTCAGCTGTTCACATGTAGTCTATTTCAGCTTTTGGGCCATATCGGTGCCTTTTCAAGAAGGAAAGTATCAGAAACTTTGACCTTGCCATCCACTGTACCCATCTTTCTTTTCTGCATGTGGTTCATGCCTTTTGTGTACCCATACTAAAACCTTAGTGTTTGATTTTTTAGATTTTGTCTCATCCTGTTGGTAAAACAGTTATCAGCTATATCTAAAAGCTTGCAGGCTTGCAGGAGACCAAGGGGCACCAACCCAGGCATCCAGTGAATAAGGTCACTTCCCTGAATTAGTGACACTTGATCTGCCTTTTTTTTGTTTGGTTGGTTGGTTGGTTGGTTGGTTGGTTTTGGTTTTGGTTTTGGCTTTGGTTTTGGTTTTGGTTTGTTTATGATAGTGTTTGTACCTCAGGTCAGGATGTTTATTCTGATTTTTTTCAAATGTAATGCAGTGAGTTTTTCAGACATGTAAAAAGCCGTTATAGTGATTGCTACTGCAAGAAGCCTTGTATGGGAAAACTCTCTGAAATCTATGAAATACACTCTTCCAACTCACAGTACTCTTTTGATTGTAGAAGCTAAAAAAAAGCCAAAGAATATTGTAAAACCTGAATAAATAAGCTGCCAAGCTCTTGTGCAGTCACATGAAAAAATATCAGGAGACAAAGGTAAAAATTGGCTGATGGACCATGAGCTTAGGAAACAAGGTTAAGGAGGTCCAACAAATGAGATACCTTCCAGACAGTGTGATCCCTGAGGGAATAAATGTTACTTTGCTCACATGTTTATGCAATACAAACAGTACTTTTATTACTAGCATCTGAGTAAACACACCTTCTGCCTGGTTATATTTCATGTGTGTATTCCAGAGAGCTGTGGCCAATCATTTAAGCCTTGCCCTGTATTTGTGTCAGGCTGCTTTTGTTGGTCTAGGCCAGTTTGGCATTTTAAGGGTCCTTATATATTCAGCTGAAATCTGAGTGAAGCCCTCTGGGACTGTTATTTATGGGTTTGCTTTGGTATTCTGTCATTGTTCTGTTCATGTTTGCTTAGTTGTATGAAATGCAAAACTCTTTGTTTACTTTCTGACAAGGGATTAGTTTCACCTAGAGTAAAAGAGTGCTTTGAAAGAGCTTCTGCTGCAAACAGTGAGGAGGATCCTAAGCTCCAAATCCTTAAACCTTTTATGTGAAGAGATCTTTGGGGATTGTTAAGTAGACTTACACTGATGGAGATCACTTTACTGAACAACCCTCACACAGCTGAAAAGGTTGGACATATGTTTCAGACAAATGTACTTCAGCAGAGTAATTGGAAAGCAATGCAGTGTCAATGAGTTATGTTGTATTATGAAGAAAATTACAGCAAAAATCATTAGGGGCTTTTGCATAGAATTTACATGGAATTTATTCTGCTAAATATAACTCAGCTGTTATCTATGATAAACAACAGTTTTCCTAATTTCTGTGGAAGGTCTCAGCTTAATTATAAATAATACAAATATGTTACCCATTAGACAGTTGGATTAAGCTGTAATTAAAAAAAAATCCTAACTTATTTAGGTACCTAAAAAAAAAAGAAGATAATGCTATGTGTTCATATAGTAAAACCAGTCTCAGACTGGTTTGAGAAAGGTTGTTATTATGGAATCCCAATTTACCTACTTTTGTAATATATTCACATGGAAGTTACTATGATTACTTTTGTACTATTGCAGGACTTTCTTAACTACTGGTGATAATTTACTCAGACTTAAAGGCAAAATGACCAATGAAAATTCTCAATAACTAAAAGGATTACTTTTACATTATTAAAGTTACTTAAAAGCCTTAAAAAAATTATAATCTACTCCTGCCCATACACTACAAATTTGCTCAAGCCATACGATGCATTTTTTTTTTTTCTCACAGCATGGAAAATATAGGCTGTAATTTTTTTCTTGTATTTTAAGAAGCTGGAATGCATTTTGCTACACACCATCAGAAATCCCAGAACTTCTGGGACATGCATGTTGGCATTTAGACTTCCACCCAGGGGAATCCCAAGGCTGCCCTCTGATGGCACCTCCTCCTGTAATCCCCTGTAGCGCAGCCCTGCAGAGCTGCCCAGCAGAACAGCTGGCCAGAGCAGCTGCTCATCACCCTGCTGGAGGTTACACCCACCAGTTGCAGTAGCTACAGCGCTTCTTTATTCCTGTAGAACACAGCTATGTGCTTTCCTCATAAGAGGAAATGGTTGCAAATGTCCGGGGAAATTTCAGTGTTACAGAGTTCACACAGGAGAGAATGGTTTACAAGCTTCATAAAGCACNTCCCACTGAAAACATCATTTAAAATATCTCTGTATTTTTCCCTAAAAAAAAAAAAAAAAAAAAGGTAAAATACAGCTGTGCCTAATTCATGAAGCAGTAGGCTCTGCTCTTTGCTGAAATGAATTTCATTTTGTCAGCACACCACCATCAGGGATTATTAGGAGAATGAGCTTTTTTATGCATCTTGATGTATGTTAGAGCTTCACTTCTATCAGCTGGATATCATCCCAAATGAAGGGAGAAATGTATTCTGCCAGGACTCCAACTGGTGCACCTGTGTGCTGGTGTGAGCTTTACAAAGGGTCTAGAAAGCAAATGAGAACTGAATGCAGTGTAATTGTGGCTTGTTTGGTTGGTTTTTTTGGTTTTCTTTGGTGTTTTTTGGGGTGGGTTTTTTTGTTGTGTGTTTGATTTTTGGAGTTTTATTTTGAGCCCTGTGAGAAACAAGGCTTTTGATGGGAAATGTACCTGTGATATTAAGTAAGAGGGCTATGTTCTGCCTCAAAATGGGAAAAACAGCTGCTTTTTTGGCATAATTGCTCAAAATAAAAAGGGAAGGGATTGGAGAAAAGGGTTTATAAAGAGCATTTTCACATCTTTTGAGAGCACCTTAATAATGGGATTTTTTTTTTGTTTTGTTTTTTGGGGTTTTTTTTTTTGGTTTTTTAGGTCCTCTTGTTTGACTCTGAAAAGTAATTGCTGTTCATACACAGACATGTTCCTATGCTTTTAAATAGCTTTGTCTTTTCAGACTACGTTCATTTGGTCAAATAGGATTTTTTAAAGAATCACACTGATGCTGAAAAATAACACAGATTTTTTACTTTGTAAACCATCCAGTGTTGCCTAAGAAAAGTTTCAAGTGTATTACTCTCAGCAAATCTGTCTGCTGGTCTGGAGGCAATACATCAGGTTGAGCTGAAGCTAAAACTCAGGAGCATTTGTAAAATGTCACGTGCTTCCTCAGAGAACTGGCAGTATGCTGAATGGAAAGCTGCACTAGGGTTTTGGTAATGCACTTTTCATTCTTCCAGGAGAACAAAGGGTGCACAGTAATGGAGAGGCAGGAGCTGTGTTGACACCTATGCCTACTGCAGAAGCAGTGGGATGGCACAGAGAATACAGCTCAGAAATGCAGAGCCTCTCAGGAGTAACCCTATAATTTTCTAGGCTTAAGAGAACATTTCCTATAAGCACTTAATCCTATGTGGTGTTTCCATGTTTTTTCTATGCAGCATCAGGAAGTTTATAAACTTTGTCATTATTAGGAGAGTGGAAACTGCCAGTTCCCTGAACTCAATATCATGATCTGTGAGTCATTCTGAAAGCTTTACCTGTGTGAGCGTGTGACCTAAGTGTTGAAAACAGCCAGGAGGGTAGGGAGGAGGTAGATAGATACAGAGAGAAGAAAATACAGTGTTGATGTGCACTGAGATGATAGCAACTACCTTGGATCTCTCTATTTTCTTATATTCCTCTCCAGACCATTTTAAAAGGCAAAGTTATTTCATAGGATGTTTCACTGTACAACCCTCTTTCAAATTAATATTTCCTAAAAAGTAAAGCTATGTAAATGTCTAATTTGTGTCCCATCAGGTGGACACATGGGATAATAGATGAAGAAAATTTTAATTATGTCTAAAGATTTCCTTATATTAAAATAGAGGCAAAAAGGAATTTACTGAAACAAAGACATAACAGTGAGAACATTTACAGATCACAAGCTGGAATGTATTTACCACTGGAAAAACAGTTTTACAAAAATATTTTCAGAATAAGGGTTTATTCTGAGTTCCTGAGGGCAAGGTCTGACCGTGGGTCTGTCAAGGGCATTAGAGCTGAGAAGGGAAATTTTATTTGTGAAATCTGATAAAAATTAGTCACCAAGTTGATGTAAGTCTGATTTCTACAGATACTAGGCAACTTTGAGCATCTCCACTTTTGGCAGTGGAGGAGTTTTGTTTGATTCACTCAGTGCTTCATGCTGATAGTGTTTCAGTATGATAGTGGGGAAGGTATTTACACTGCTTATGCTGGGTGTTTAAAGGAGCTTTCCAGATCAGGGAGAAAGTGTCTGCCACAGGATCATACCTATGGCATCCTTACTCTCAAGCTGTGATTACAGCATTAGTACAGCATTAGTATTTCCACCTTTTCCCTCCAAAAAACCAGCAAACAAGTTGCTTTGGTTTTCTCTTTGACAGAATTGCACTCTTCACTCTCTGGAGTTGATGACCTCTTTCTAAACTATATAAAGTCTTGAATTAGCAATTGAATTAGCAACTTGTGTAATTTATCGTGTCATTGCAGTTGCCCTCTGGGATGTTGTACAGGAATTTTGATTATTTTAATCATTTCATTTTAATTGGCTTTATGAATGATACTCTTTAAAAGTAAAAAAATAATTACAGAGTGTAATTCACATTTAGAAAGAGCACATAGCTCATAATAGTGAATGAATAATACATTCACTTGAGCTTAAGTTTCCTCAGTGATGGTGCACTGATATGGACCGTTTCTAACATGTTTTACACTCTTAATTCTTAGAACAGTGGGTTTTGAAGGGCTCAGAATTTGGCTGGAGGTTTTGTTTTGTTTTGTTTTTTTTTTTCCAAATGCCAAGTCTCCCTAGAAAATAAAGATTAAAAAAGAAGACTCTCTGGGGCATGTCTCTGTAAAATAATGAAATTATCTCCTTGCTTAATGCAAACACTCAGGTCTGCAATTACTAATGGTCAAAAAGCTATTCTGTTGGCCTTTCCCATACAGAAATTAATTTCTTTGTTCCTATCTTTTTATCAGTATTTTCTAGTACAAAATAAGCTGCTAAGAATTTTCTCGTTTGCAACTTTACTTGAATAGATGCATTTTAGCATCAATCTAAATTATGAATGCTGCCTCCTATATTAAAAATATAATTGGAAATTGGCAGTTGTAGGAATGAGAAAGTCTAAGCAAAGCTTCCTACAAATAAATACTGTGCTTTTCTACTGACATTCCATACATACCAAGACCAAAGAAAATCAGCAACTTCTCTTTCCAAATCAAAATACCCTCAAATCTCTATGAGTTTATTGTTCAAGGTAAAGCCTCAAGGCCCTTTTTTCTCATTTTCAGTATTTAAACAGTTGAATATTGTTCTTATACTTAGCCTGCTAAGAGACACCTATGTATAGAATCTAATCTGTAGAATCATAATTATTCATAATTATGAATTAATTTTATGCCTAAAGTATTGTAAATATTGGTTATGATGCTACTTCACGGACACAGGGAAATGTTCAATTAATCCTAGCATTTTTTTTAAAATGTCAAAATAATTAATTTTTAGTTTTTAGTTTTTTTTCAGTGAATATCCTTGAATTATCTTAATTCTGTTTTGTAATAATTGAGTCCACTACAGTGCTTTTAAGGGAAACTTATAATTGGTGAGCACAAAGTCAGATTTTATTTTCTTTTGCAGAATAAATTCTGTCCCAAACTATTAATATCTGGAGTATCTATACAGTTACAGAATAATCTTAAAAAAATATTCTGAGGTAAGGACACAGCTCTAAGAAAATTGTACTGTTAAATTTTAGGTCAAATTATATTTCAGGAGAAAGCTGAGGGGCAGGTCTTTCTCTGCCCATCATTTCATAGAAGTGGTAGCTTTGATGGTTATTTTGCGGATGCCATAAGAGTTTCTCTCAGAGAAAGCTCGCTGTACCCACAGAGAGCATTGGCACAGCTGCACTGCTCTGCTGCTGCTCACAGACCGCCTGAGGTACTGTGCAGCTACAACCCACACTGACCTCCAGCAAGCTTCCTTCTATTTCAAAGGCATAGTATTTTTGAATTTAAAAAGTTTACTTACCTCTGACAAAACTGACCTGTGCAACTGCATTAAAAAATGAAAGCTGACTTTTTATATACTAACTTAATTCACATGAGAAAGTGACACTCTCACATAACCCGCTCTGCCACCGTGCACTGCTTCCATACAAAGCAAGTAGTGTTCAGTTTTCTGATTCCATTTTCTCCTTCTATTTGGCATAGTTTTAATTCTTAATCATTAGATACAGCCTTCTTTCCCAATAATATCCCCCACTAAGCCTCTAAGCCTCTTCAAATTCTGAAGTTGCATTTTTTTGATGTGTTGGTAAAATTAACTGATAGGTTAGGTGTTGCTGTAGATTAACTGTCAAGACAATGGGAGGACAGGCAAAATTTACATAAGATCTTTTCTTTTGATACTGTTCTCTAGTTAAAGTTAGGTTAATCTGACATTTCCACTGTTTCAGTGTCTGTAACATTAATATACCATTATTATTAATAATAGCCTTTCTATCGATCACATATATTCTAATAAAATAATAGGAGCAAGTGATTATGAAACTTGTTTATAAAACAGCATATGAAAGCAAATAAATGGATTTTTTAAATTGACAATTGCCTCAGCATTATTTTACTTTATTTGTGGATAGAGTGATAACAAACTAATGGTATGCACTTCATAAAAGTTATTCATAAAAGATCTAAGGTAGACTGTATTGGTTATTATCTTTAGGAGGCATAGTTTGGCTGTGATGTTCTTTCTGTCATTATCACCACCTGATTCGTGTCTACAAGAATTCAAATTTATCTACGTTACAGTCTGACAGCATGTAGGGATAGAATAGGACTTGGCTCATGAGACTAAACTAGACCAGTGTACCTATGAGCACTTTACAGTGTCTGTTAGGACTCTTCTGTTAGAGTGGTGTTGTCTATGTTTATAGATTATACCTCCCAAATGGATATATCTGTTCTGAAACAGATGGCAGAGTGGGCACTCTGTATCAGCTGTAGGGAGAGAGGCTTTGAGCAGTCTCAACTTGGCTCCACTGTTACTTGTACATCTTGCCTCCTCCTAGAAGTTGCCTCTGTTAACACTGTATTAACGTTTCCTCTCTGTGCAATATAGTTGTTTTCCGAAATGTCAGTTTTACACTTCTGTTGTTAAGCATTTCTTGTAAAGGACAATTTTTCACATTCAAATCAATAGGATTTACTAGATATTAAAAATAATATATTGAATGAGGCTAGAAGCTCCATACAGAATTCAGTAAGGTGTGTGTACAAAGCAACAGCAGGACACAACATGATCTCACAGCTTAATATAACAACTGGTAAATGCCATTCATACGATGGATGAAGTGCTAATTCTTCTAATTATATTTAGATATTGTTAATAATGTGTGTACATGTCTTTACATTGTGTGTATGTTCAGCATCAACATGGTTAATTGAATAATACATTGCCCTTTGTCAGTGACTTCTGTACAAAGGCTTCTTTTAATTTTCAGCCAGGAAGGTGGAAGTAGCACCAAATAGTGGGAGTCTACCAAAACGGCCCCTGGCAATTCTAAGAGTGTGAGCATGCTTTAAATTAAGTACTGTCTCTCCAAGCTACATGTTCATCTGCTTGATCAGGTAGCCTTCAAAATGTTCTGCTAAATCCACTATTGTAATATATTATGCACATTCCAGTGCTTCCTCAGGAATCAAGTAAACTGTGCTTAGGGAAGGGCTATGTACATTAATTCGTAGTGCATACATTAAGTCAGGGATCCATTCTATTTCACTTACAATATTTATTTTACTGTGAGAAAAACTTCTGAGTACTAGCTGTGTCCTTGGACTTACAAAATACTGTAATAGTGGTAAAATTTCTTTCTTAACACATTTCTTAAATGAGACATCCCAAAATTCCCTGCCCAAACACATCCTATTTCCTGCACAGCATGTACTTAAGGCTAAATTTAGAAAATTTGTGTTCAGTATAACTATCAGCTTTTCTACTGTGCATTTGAGTGTCATCTGCTGCAAGTTGCCTCTGCTAAAGACAATGCAGGAATGTGTTGAGAACTCAGGCTGTCAAAGTCCTCTGAAAAGTACCTTACAACCTCTCTTGTAAGCCAAATCCTGTTTTATTTTTAATAATTACAAAGAGTGCTTTAAAGTGCAAGAATGTATGCAGAAAGCAAGAAGTAATAACAAAGAGGGCAAGAATGGTTCCATTAATCCAGCTATGTCCTAAATTTCATGGAAAGACCTTTGCCAATGGTATTCCTGTCCTCATCACTGTCAGCAGCAAATTGCAGTTTCAGTCAAAGTATTTCTTTGATAAGGGAACTGGAGCATGAGTCATCTTCATTTCGAAATGGACTTTAACTGGTCTTGTGGTGCAGTGAAAGTCAAGAACAGACTAAATAGCCTTGTGATTTTTTTGGGAAGCTTTTTTCATGTATTTCTGAAAACCAGTTTAAATACCATATGCTGGGGACGCTGCTCTAGTTACTAGAAACTTTCTGTGGTGAGGCACTTGCTCTTGAACAAAGTTGGTTTCCTCTTGCCAGAGAAAATCCAATAACTAGAAGAAGGTGAAAAGCAGCCTTAGGAGTTCACTTGCAACAATAAAAAAGCAGAAGTGATAAGGAAGCAAGAAGCAGATGTGAAAAAGTAATAAAAAAACCAAGTGCTGAAATATAGCTCCTAATGATACCTCCATCATATAATGTTATCTACTTAGTTAACACCCTAGTAACCTACAAGTTCCTCCAACTTTCCTAGTAATTTTAGGATTCCTCTGAGACTGCAGAAAATTGGCCAGTTCTTAAGTCTCACTTGAGCTGGCAAGTTCTGGCCAACTTGGCACACAATGATTGGAAAACCAAATAAATTCTATACTTCATATACTTACTGCATATTTAAATGAAACAATTGAGTTCAGAGCATCTTGGCTGCATCGAAGAACAGTGTTCTGCCCACTCGGTAATCTATGAGTTTTTGCTGTTGTAGGCTGACCTGGGATTGCAGAACAAGGAGATAATAAATAGGCAGCCTTCCTCTGATTGTAAGATTATCTTCATCTTTCTGAATGGGAAGGAACAAGTTGCCGATTTTGCTCCTCCCTGATGTGTTGATGCATGTATTTTGAAGGAACATCACATAAATATTGAAGCCTTTCTGTGTGTGCCAGCTATGACCCTTCACACGAAGCACAACAGCCTGACTTCCTCTGCTGCAGTATCTCTGTTACTGCAGTAGTTGACTCTCCATGGTAGTAAAATTCTATAGATGGAATGTGAAGTTCAAAACTGGATACTCCTGAGGAGTGCAACTAATGGAAAAACAAATTACATTTGTTCTATTTCACTGCTGTTGATGGGTGCAGTGGCAATGCCAACAAGTCATGGGTAAGTGCTCCAGATGAAACTTGATCTGATGTTGAATATATCAAGTCAAATGTCCTTTAGTGCTCAGATTCTTGCATTTGGCACAGGTCAGATGATAAAAATTTGGAAAACCTAAAAAGCAGTTAATACCTATGGGGAAAGTTATATAACTTTTGACTTGCAATAGCAAATAAAGCCCATCCAGCTTCACAGTTTATACATAGCAGAGTTCCTTATGTGTCAACAGTATGTCCTAATGAACACTCACAAACTAAAAAACATTTTTATTAAGACAACAAACTAATTGATTGTAATCTCTATTAAATAAAAATTGCTAACTTAACAGCCTTTTGAACACTACTCTATGGTGATTATTTTCATTTTCCTCTGTTGTTACTTTTAACTACCCATATCTTCTAGTTGGTAGAATAGAGTGTATCTAAAAGCAATTACTAATTTAAAGAATAATTTACACTCTTGTTGAAACAAGAGAAAACATTAAGCCTGGAAGAAATTCTGCAAATGATGCCAAAATACGCTTAGCTGTTTTTGCAGCATTATTTCCTCAAGTTCTCCAAATTATAGGTTTCAGGGGTCTTCCATGTAGAGGTGGGAGCAAGAAAATTGCAATACAGCTCCTCAAGGGAAAATACTATGGGCCAACTAATGTTGAGGGAATGATAGACTTCTAGAAATAGACTCAGCCTTGTAATTCCCACCATAATTTCCAGCTGTGCTGTCAGGCACCTGATACGGAGAGACCAAGAGATTACACCAAAAGCTTTGTATGTTAAAACCACACTGAAAATTGCACTTAATGCTCACACATTGGTAACTGAGAAGTATTACTGCATTTTTCTGAAGGAGGAATCTCAAATGAGCACACACCTATTTAAACAGAAAGGTAAATGCAAATTATTCATTTGTAGCTTGAGGAAATGAAAGAGACAATTAAAACCAAAACCTCTTGTTCTCACAGTATTACAGTCATCTTATTTTTATACCATATATATAGTAATATATACTTGAAAATAATACTGAAGCATCTGTCCTCTATGGAGAAGCTGGGTATAAACAGCACGTTCACACCTCACTGGTCTGTCTCTTGCACACATTGTGAGTCACACTCATGCACTTCAGGGACAACTATTTTTTCCTCTGTTTTGTTTTTTTTTCTCCTCTGTAGAACTCTAATATCAACAGCATAGGTGCAATGTATTCCACCCAGATTATCATCCCCATTAGCATTGACTTTATTAAGATTCCAAAATGTTAATTATTCTCAGAGACCAAGATAAATATAAACTCTCTGAATTCAGATTCTGATGTCAACCAGCATGTACCGGATTTCTCTATACCTTTAAACTGAAGTGTATTTTTCATGTTAGAAGTACTTTTTCAGTAATTTTTAATAGCAGTCATAACGTTTTCTGTAGTACCTGTACGAACAATTTTTTGTTATTTTTCATTGTACGTTGTTTTTTCAGAAACCAGTGCAGAGAAAAAGTCCCAATCCAGCATTTAAGAGATTAGCACTTCGAGTATCTTTCACCATCTTTTTCCTTTATTTGTCAAAATAATTTTTGATAGTTTGTTCTTTATGCAGTTTTCATAAGAATTGCATGATATATATCAAGCTGTAAAGGTTTTTAGCTGCACATGTGTATATATTCCTTATAGTTTAATTGATATGAGTAATTTTGCATATTTATGGACTTTCACACAACGTTTCAATTATTTTTTGTTGCGTTGATACAGTTCCATGTTGTTAGACATGAGGTATTCTAAGGAAATATTTAGAAAGAGTAAAACTGGAGAAGTTTCATATTCAAACACAAAAATTCAAAAGCAGTCACCAAACTGAAAATATTTCCTGTTTACTTTTCAGGCTGCATGCTGTTTTGCTAGAATACCTGAACTGAATATGCAGCTTTTTTTTTCTCATTTTGATGCTTTGATGCTATCTGCATTAATCCCAAAATAAAAACGGATTAGAAGTTAAACCAGAGAAATATTTTTGGGGGAAATTCCTGTAACTATATTCCTACTTATTTCTGTGTTTAAATTAAATAGATACAAAACTGCATTTATTAGTAGCTTATCCCTTCAAAATCTGATAGAATTGAAAGACTTAAAAGGTTACAAAGTGAGGGTGTCCAGGAAATAAATTACTATTAAATGCAAAATCTAAATCTATGTCATTTTATTTGAAACATAAGAGGGTTAAGTGTGCTGCCAGTAGCAATGTTCAATTAAAAATGGCTTATGTCCCATAGTTCCATTATTATGGTCTGTCTGACTTAATTCCACAATGAAATTGTTCTGTTAAAAATTCTTGTAACAATATACAGACAGGTTTTTATGTTAGTGAAGCAGATGCTCACAGAATTCTGATATGTACTTAAGGAGATACTCTTTAAACAATATAAAGACTTAACCTATATTTACCGATGGGATTTGCATGAACTGTTTATTCAGTGAGGTATTAGTGGCCAATATTATGCTACATATGCATGTTTTTGAGGGTATATTCAAATAAAAACTGAAATCAGTATGGTGAAGATTATCTCAAAAATAACCTTTCCTTTTAATTTATGTATGCGTGTGTGTATGTGTGTGTGTATATAAAAATCTAAATCAAACACAGGCTGTGAACAAGTACTAAGTGTGCTTTCTAATTCAGCACACTGCCAGCTGTCAAAAACCCTTTAGTCTGAAGTATGTTTCCCAGTACTACACTAACAATAAATTCAAATAACGAGTGGTGTGGTTATCAAAAGAGGTCGAGATGTCTAAACATCTGGTAGTATAAAGTTGTTGAACAATCCTGAAGCTTGTGAGAAGAAGATACAAAGGTGGTGACAGAAGATGTGACATATGTATGTTGCCTCTCCTTGACTTGAACCTTAGTTGTCCCATGGGCCCCAGCCGAGTATTTGGTTGTACTGTGCAAGCCAAAAGCGTAAGCAGGCCAGGTTAGGCAATTCATTGTGGGTTAGTTAACACCCAGTCCTTAGGAAAGGCAAGAGGCAGTAAGAACAGCATAATGGGAAGTGGGAAGAATTCCCACTGCAGGAGAATATGAAGTGGAAGTTGTACCAATTCTTAAATGGCTGTGAATCTAAATGGGAGACTTCTCAGGTGCTAAAACAATTATTCCTCAGCAAAATGCTTTACAGTATTTGACAAAAAGGTGGGCTATTACATGACAAAACAGCAACTATCCCTTCTCTATGTGAGGAAAAAATAAACCACACCATTTTGATTATTGCTCTCTGTTCATGTGGATAAATCTGGTGCAGAGAAATTCTAGACATAATATCTTGGGTTTAATTTATAAAATAAAGTAGAATGCAAGCTTTAGTTTACATTGTTTATAAGTTTTTATTTTGGATTGAGTTTCTCTGAACATTACATGAGCCCAGAGAGGGTACGGGATATGATAGATATAGTAGAGGCATAAGATATATAACGAAGTGGATATTTTTATTCATGTACTTGAGAAATTGAGAAACACTCCTAGGACCATTGCCTCTCACAATGTTTGGTTTTGTTTAGTTGGTTGGTCTTTATAATTTTGTAAAATCATTTTGGTTTGTTCTGTGAAGTAAAATGAAAAAATCCAGTCTATATTTTCAACCTTACCCTAACTGTACGCAGGCTACAGTTCAATACATTTTAATTTTCAGTGTCAGAAACAGTTATCTGCCAGCTGAACACCTGTACAAAGGACTCTTCCTCTTTTTCCATGTGTCTATGCTCAATATTGAACCTTGCAGTTCTTTGCCTCCTGCAGAAACACAGAAGTGAAGCTCTCTGTGTTGGGTGGCTGGCCAGCAGTAATCAGCCCTGGCCAGAAATGCCCTCCTGCTGCTCCGCTTCTGCTTCATGATTTCACAGATCCCTAATCTGCAGGATCCCTCTTAATCCATCCCTGCTGGCTTTAATTTTTAAGGTTTTATTATAAGGTAAAGACCTTGAACTAACTATAATATTTACAAAGAACATTTTTATACTTTCATCATTGTGACCTACAACATTTGTTCTCTCCAGAAGTATTGCACCTGTTGTCAGCATTGGGACTGTTTGGGGCTCTGTATAGTGTACACTCTCTTCAATATTGGTGATGCTACTGAAAAAGTCCAGTTAAGCATGAGGTCCCATTGTTTCAGGCAAGGTAGAAATGTAATCCTGACTACAAAGAGTGCATGGTGTAAAAATCTTGCACATTAAATAAAGGGAAGGATGGAACAGAGGTGAAAATGTAGAAAAGAGTAAATTACTATGTCAGACATGTAATGCTTTTTGTACTTGGAAGAAATGGTTGGAACTTCCAGGTTTTTAAGGCATTTTACATGTTTCACAATTCAGTTAATCATCAGTGAATGTCTCTTGTTTCTAGAACTATAATTTATACTCTAAAATCTCAATACTCAAAAGTAATTTAGGAAAGACAAGATCCTATTAGACAGCAGCGACAGCAGTGTGTCATTTGGAAGATAAAAACAATGAGAGATTTAAGTATTCAAAACCATAATAAAACATGAGCAGGTGAAGATATGACACTTCATTCCCCTTTCAAAGTGTAAGTAGTATTCATTGCAAGTTTTCTCATACAGTGTCAGGAAATGACATGGGGAAAAGTACACATTCAAACTCCTGAATATCACAAAGGGCTAGCTGATTTTTTTTAGTAGTAGTAGCAGTATTAGTATGATTATTTCACTTTTAAGGAAGTGATTTAGTTGTTTTAAAACGGCCCTTTCTCCTAAGTGTGGTTTCAGAATGATGATGCACCAAGTACAGCAAAGTATCCTTGTGTGTTTGGAAAATTATCAGATCCAAATGTAACATGGCTTGTTTTTTTAAACACCACGTCATGCTTTGGTGCTTTTGGAGGTCTATAAATGATTGTGTATTAACTCCAAAGAATGTGTACATTTGCTACAGTTCTTGGGGCCACAGAACGGTTCTTTTTCTCTCTTAAACATAATGAGGTGAGTTGGAAATAGTGCTGATTGTTCTGACAACAAGATATTTATCTGTTAAATAATCTTGAGCACCAAAAGACTGTGAAATCGACTATTTGGAAGGTGTTTGTTCACAGATTTTCCTGAAAGTAGCAGCACTGAATATATCCATTCTATATCCATTTAATGGCAATAATGTGCTGAGCAGAAGGGTGTATTTTAATTACCAAGATACCTTGGACAGCTCACAGAGCTCTGTTTTGGAATTTTTGGGAAAAGGTTAAATATTTTTTTGTCTTGAATTAACTTAAAATTATGACCAACCATTGAAAGAAAGGACATATCTTGTGGTTTATGCTGCCCTAAAGCTGGAAATCAGGTTTCAGAATGCATTTATAAGTAACCTAAAAGGATACTCATCAAGAAGTAAAAGTTGCAGTTTGTTTGTCTCTTACATGATTGCAAATAAGTAAATATGTGAGGCAAGAGCTCTGATAATTTGTAAATTCATTCATAATAGTCCCAAAACTGGTTATCTTGTTTCACTTCTCCAGAACAGATGAGCTTGCTTCTGCTGATCTTGAAAGTGAAAAATGAGTGAGCTTCATTCATGATTTTTCCATTATTGTACACTTCTATTGACACAGCAGACAAATCTGAAGGGAATTCTTCTTTAGCCATAAGCAACATGGTTTTGAGAAGTTGCAGTTTGCATCGTCTTAACTAAGATCAAGTACTCAGATATCATATTTTGAATGAGTTGATTGTCTTACCTGCCTTTTGAATTTAGCCCTTTCAGAGAGGCTTTCTCATGTGGGTGGCATGATTTTATTCTACACAGCATGCAATGGTTTAGTGTTTGTGTTCCACATGACTTAAAATTCAGCAGAACTGCCTCAGAGCAGTAGATTCTTTTACTCTTCTGGCAGCTGTGAGGATTGCTTCTTATCTGCATCATTATATGCAAACAAAACATTAATTTACAACAAGTTTATTGCAAATTATTGATATTATTGTTGAAATGACATTTTTAACAAGTTTTACTTAAGAATCTCTGTCTACATTTTTAAATGCAAGTTTCTGATTTTTTTTTTTTTAAATTTTGAAGGTTGTGATAAGAGTCAATTGAGTCATCCAAGATCTTAGAAACAACTATTATGAGGTGTGAGTCATTTCATCTTCTCTATTGGAGCCCCATTAATTTATACAGCTGACTGCAGTCCCTAGGAAGCTAACACTTCAGCATAGCATGGCGCAGAGCAATGTAGAAATTCCTGCTTTGTATCCAAAATCAGCTTATTCTGTGGCTGTTCCTGGGTTAGTGAGTGCTCCTTCTTCATAGGGATCATACACCACTGGTACTGCTCTGCTGCTTTCCCTTCTGGAGCAAGGTAATTCCAGATAAATGCAGGGTTTTCTATGGCACAACACAGTCATTTCCATGGCTGGGATATTTTGTTAGTTTCTGTGTCTGGTTGGTACAGTCTGGGCTGGGCTTCTTTTTAACTCTTACTGTTTGCCTGCTTTTATATATATATAAGGAACAAAAATTATAAAATGCACATTTTGTTCTGTGTGCAGCTTGCACATGCTCCGAGGGAGCAGGAGGCTCCAGATGAACACACAAGGTGTGTTCAGCCTGGACACCTGAGCAGCACCTGAAGCCTGGGGACTACTGGCACTGCCTGTATGTTCATACCTTTACTGGTACATTTTATCGAGCTAATGATAAAAACAGATCAGAAAACCAGCATTTTCCTGTCTAAAGCCTGCTGAGGAATACTGCTGTATGTGAGTGGGGTATTCTTGTTTTTCTGCTGTGAGAGTTTAAAAAAATTCATCATTGTGTAAACACTGTGAAAGAAAAATTAGCTATCCCATCTGCTTTCCTCTGACTAACATTTTTTCCATCACATGTTTAACACTAAGCCTCTGTGATGGAATTAAAAATAGATGGCTACAGAGGAGCTCACGTCTATTAATTGACATTCAGTCTTTGAAACTTACAACCATAAAATCACTGGAGTAACAGACCCAACCAGGCTTGTATATGAGTGAGATTTTCAGTGAAGGCACCCATTGTACTATTCCTGTATTTTACCATTTTGTCAAAATTCTGTTGGGAAGTTCAGATATGAAGATAAATTGATGAGTCTTACACAAACTGGAAAAGAGAAAAAGATTAATTTTAATCCCTCAGGAAAGTGGAAAGCAGAAGGTTTCATTTTTTCTGAGTCTCTTACTAGCCCATCATTGCAATATCTGATCACCTTGGAGTCACTGTTACAGTGACAGTGAATTGATCTGTTTGTTTGGCAGCGTGATACAACAGGAAGGCCATTCCACTGTGAGCTTGTCACAGCCCAAAGGGTTATCTGGCTTGTGGGATCACAACTGTGGGTTCATAGGACAGGGTGTGGAGCCTTATCCTTCAAATCTTGACTTGTAGTCAAGTAGTGGAAATGTTTTTAGTAATTAAGAAAGAAATAAAAGAGATGATCTTTCAGGGTCACAGGAGACAGGCAGATTTAATGCTTGAGTGAAAACTAAACTTGCACAGGAATGCCCTGCACATAATTTTTTTATTATTATTTTTTATAACAATTCAGTAGTTTTTAGCAGGATTTCAAGTGCATCAAAACTCTCAAACAGCAAACCCAAACTATGGGCATAGTTCTAGGATTCTGTGGAACTGAATAATCTGCATAACTACATAAAATTGCTTAAAAAAATTTGCATGTAAAATGTTTTATTTTCAGTTTTACTGAGATGATGGTTGAAACAGTATGTTTGCAAAACAAATTGACATGAAATCATAACTATGATTCCTTAAAATTCACATATTATTGTGGAAGCACTGAGGCATTTCTCTCACTATAAACTCTTGAACTGCTCAGTATCACTTAGGGTTGCAAAATGTGTTGGATTTCTTATTTATTATGCATGCTTATCATTATACCCATCATTTTATTTGAGACAGATGAATGAGTAAAACAAGAAAGCTGTTAAAATTGCATCAAAAGTTAGAGAACTTTTGAAAAAAGAATGGGATTCTGAGCTAAAAGGACAATTCTTTTAAGTATGGTTACATGACAGTCATAGCTAAGACTATCAAAGGAATGCATGTATTGATATAACGATGTATGTGTGTTCCACAACTAATTTTGTGTTAGTGATTAAAACCACTACCCTTCTGACTCATATATTATTAACCATGTCTTTTGTCTGTGTTCCTTTGATGCACACAAGCACATAAGCCAAGCCATTGTCTGGAGAGTGTGTTAATTAATACACATATGGCAAAACTCTTCATAGCTTTGCTTTTCCCTGTTGTTGAAAAATAATGTAGTATACTCAAAACATGACTTATTCAATTGCAACATTAAGTTGAAATATAAAGTATTGACTAAATGTCATTGTTTTGGTAACCAAATCTTTCTGAGTTTATTTCCTATGAACACTGCTACAATTTTAAGTAATGTTTCAACTCAAAAAATTGTAGTGTCCCATTTTAATTGATGTCATGAACACTCATGAATCAAAATGAAAGCAAAAAATAAATGGAATAAAGTCAGGAATTAATTATACTTTGATGTTACAAGAAAGGAAGGAAGGAGGGAAGGAGGGAAGGCAGGAAGGCAAGAAGGCAGGAAGGTAAGAAGGCAGGAAGGAAGGCACGAAGGCAGGCACGAAGGCAGGGAGGAAGGCAGGCAGGAAGGAAGGCAGAAAGGCAGGAAGGAAGGAAGGAAGGCAGGATGGAAGGAAGGAAGGAAGGAAGGCACGGAAGGAAGGAAGAAAGGAAGATGTGGAAGGTGCGGAAGGAAGGAAGGAAGGAAGAATTCACAGTGCATCCTAACAGAACACTTCTTCCATATTCATAAGAATTATAATGATTAGAGAAATACACTATAGAATCAGTGAAGTAACTGCTAACTCATGATAGGTTTTAGTTACAAGAGACACTTCACTGCACTGCACCCTTCCTGTTCATACCAGTGAGATTAATTTCAAAAGTCAGGTCTTCAGGCCTGTAGAGAACTGTGACCCTTGGATATATTTTCTCACAATTGGAGGGAACTTGCCAGGAAAACACTTGCATTTGCCTATTCAAGTTTAAGAATGTGACTGTCCCTTTGGCTCTTCTGGCTTTCCACTTTTGGGAACATCATGTTATGGGTTTCCCCAAGATGTGGGCTTGGCAGCTGTGCATCCATTGCAAACAGAAAATTGTCTCTGTTTCCCTTCCTCCTTCCCCCTACCAAGTCCAAAAGCTGTTTTCACTGCTTGTCAGATACTCCTTTTAAGACATTCCCATGTATTTGCTTAAGCAGGGTGACTATTTAGGCACACTGTTAACTGCTGGTATGTGCAAGTTGATGCAACCCAGTTTAGATCACAGTGAAATAAAAACTTTATTGAATTATTTCAAGTTGTATGAAGTTGAATTACTTTCTGTTTTCCAGGGGCTAGTAGCTGGCAGTCGATCTCTAATACCTCTTTTGGTGAATATACTGTCATCTACATATTTGCAATTGTAACTGCTTCTGTAATTGTAACCTATGAGACATATTTTCATTTGTGCTTTCTGTGGAATTGTTATATTGAAGGTTACATTAAAATTAGCTTTTTAATTTCATTTGCATCTGAAATACAGAAAATCTTGGTGGAAAGATTTATTATTGAGAGAAATTGGGGGATTGGGGGGTGGTTGAGTGTTTCCAAACTGGAATGAATTTTCTATAATTAAAACCTTTAACATATTCCTTACACACATATTCCTATCTAAGGAAGATATTGCTGTCACTGGTGCTTTGGAGAAGGTCTAGACATTTTCTTGGTATCTGAATATATTCCTTTACAAATAGTTAGCAACTCATTTTTATTTTGAAATGGGAACTCAGCTAGGCCTCCCTCTGTCAGAGATGTGGTGTGTCTCCAGCGCTGGAAGGACACGGACCTGTTGCAGTGAGTTGAGAGGCCAGCAAGATGATTGGAGGGGTGCAGCTCCTCTCCTGTGCTGAAAGGCTAAAAGAGTTGGGATTCTTCAGGCTAGAGAAGAGAAGGCTTTGGGGTGATCTAATTTTGGCCTTCCAGTACCTGAAGGGAGCCCACAGGAAGGATGGAGAGAGACTTTTTACAAAAGCATGTAAAGGACAAGGGGGAACTCTTTCTCAAACTGAAAAAGATTAGGTTTAGATTGGATATTGGGAAGAAATTCTTGACTGTGAGGGTGGTGAGGCCCTGGAACAGATTGTACAGAGAATTTGTAGATGCCTTCTTCCTGGAAGTGTTGAAGGCCAGATTAGATGGAGTTCTGAGCAACATGTCCAGTGGAAGAAGTCCTCACCCACTGAATGGTGTTGAAACTAGATGATGTTCTAAGTCCCTTCCAACCCAAGCCATGACATGGTTTTTTGATCTTCAGCATCAAGCATAAAGTTCACTGTATTTAGCACCTGTTAAAGTTTTCCTTCTCCATGGTTGCCAGTGAGCAGTGATGATGCTACAGCGATGAGGAAATAATTTTTTGAAGCTAAGTATTGTGTTTTGCCAAGAAAAAAATACAATTAAATAACAAAATGCATTGTCTATACTTGTCATTCTTTAGGAAGCAAGGCTGGTGGGTTTTTTTGGCTAAAAGAGAGGGCAATGCTACATTCAAACCATCTAATTTCAGGTGATCCACTCAGATATTGAGTTGCCTTTGAAGCAACCTGTTTTTCTCCCTCAAGGGTCAGGAATCTTGAGCTCCTAACTTCAAGTACTCTGAATTATATATAAATTAGATAAGGTGTGCAAATCATTCAATTTCATCTTTCTTGGTACAGATTGGCTATCATAGCAAGTTACTCATCTGTGCTTCTCAATTTCTTCTGTGCAGGTCTGATCTTTTAACTGATCAGGGTTCTTTGATCTGCCCTTTCTCAGCTGTTAGAAAATGTGCCCTACTAACAAAGCTAAGATCTTCATTACATCGTGATGGATGTGTTTTATGGGGTTTCTTCTGGCCCCTACTAGCTCACATCTTTCTTCTCCCTTCCTCACTATGTTTTATGGACACTTTCTAGATCATAAAAGCAATACTTGAAGGATACATAACGTATAGATGTAATCATATGACAGGTTGATACACTTGCCACCAACTTTTCAGTAATGATAGTAATAGTAAAATTTTGATTTTTAAAAAATAAATATTGCACAGCTGTATTTTTTAAGGCCCAAGATAATGTCAAACAATTCTCTTTTTTATTAAAATTACAAAATTTTATTAGTAGTGTTGTCAGCACCTCATGGTTTAAATTTCGATTTTTACACCAATCAACAAAATACCTCTGTTTTGCAAACTAGATCTTGTGGTTTTTATGTATACATTTGTCTATATTTGCAGTTTGATTTACTCAGAAAGATCACTTTTGTCTGGATCTGGAGTCTTTCATGTTGCTGTAGAGGTGAGACAGAAAAAAGATTGCAGATATTCATCCAGTGATGCTTTGACCTTACTTCTTTGGCTGTTTGAATAAATGTTACCAAAGTAGTGTTTTACTCTTTTTATTACATTCTTTTCATTGTAGTCAGTGAAGTCTGTGCTCTTGAATTTAGGGTTTTAAGCTGAGCTGTTGTCATAGTTTTATATGGGCATAATTATTGTTAAACTTGAAAACCATGTTCTTGGCTAGGTAAAATATGCATATGCAGAGAAGCAAGATCAAAGGTGTCAGGGAACCTGTTCTTTCCTGGACCACTCCCTGCTGCAGCATAAGGGATTAGTAGAAGCACAGCAAAGAAAATGGGGTCATGGATGTATCCAGCTGCCTCACTCATTTTCCTCAAGTTGTCTGGTACATACAATTTCAAGCACCTTTGTCATTATCTTCAACAGGTTTTCAACATCAATTTCTGTTCATTTTCATTAAAAAGATGTAACTCTTCCAGCATACTCTGTAAGGAAATGGGTGTGATTTATGCCTCAAGTAGCTGAAGGGAGAGGAAAAAAAAAAAAAAAAAA